>CATIWR010541542.1:0-49338 GCA_949677035.1 Omphalea diandra
CACTCTTGAAGCCTTGCTGATTCCACCCCGAGGCAAGAACCAGAACCTGTCAAACACATCTGGGTGACCATAGTGCATCCGCACCTTCAAAGGATTTGCAAGAACACGCTGCCCAAGCGTCACAAAACTTGTTTCCTGAGCAGACATGAACCAAGCAAGTGAGGACACTGAACCAGTGAAGATATGCTCACGGACACCTAAAATGGTTGGCCTCCTGATTCCATAAGAGGTCTTAAATTCCTCCAGCAAATTTCGCATTTTTAATGCCTCCTCAAAAAAATTATCCTGATTCATGTCAATGGTCTGGACTGCATCACCCCTAGTGAAGATTATTGCATGGTTCTGATTCTCAGGTTTGCCTTCTCCTAGTTTCAAGGGACCTGGCAATCTGATCTTATATATTTCTACTTCCCTCTGCAGCTGCTGATCATACTTTACAAGAACTGAATAATACCCAACCTCATCCCTCCCCAACTGAACTTCATCAACATAAGCAACTCGAAGGGCCTCATTCTGTTTCATCAGATATAAAACCTCCTCAGCACGAGCATCTCCCTTCTCCTTATGCAGCCCATACACTTGGCAGGAAACTACATACGTGAATTTCATCAGAGCACTCCCATACTCATGCCCTTTAAACAAAAGACTTACACTACTACTTGCTCTACCAAGTTTCTGAGAAGATGGTGGCTTGACTGAGTTTAGACCATCCAAACTGTGGTTTTGCCTTGATGAGTGATGAGAAGCAAGTTCTTGTGATCCCCTCCTTATATCCACCTCAGATGCAGAATCAAGATAGGAAAGCATCTTAAGAGCCCTGTAGTAATACATCATTCCTCTCACAGTCCGAGATAATGTCTGGCCTCTGTATGAAACCCAAAGGCGAAGCTCCCTTGACTTTTTGTCCCAGATATCATCCTCATCTTCCATACCCTCTCTAGACATTCTCTCCATAAAATTATTCCACTCATCTTCATAGATCTTCTGCAGATAAAAGATGATAGAAATGCCATCTTCATTTGGCCGTCGAAGCATTTCTTTAGAAAAACACACTTCTTCATCATAATAAGGGGTCAAGACAGTGAAAGCCATCATTTTCTCAACATTAGGTGCACGAGGCATGTTCATGAAAAGCGAATTGCTAAAGAAGGCAATACGCCTTCTTGCCTCAAGATTCTTAGGGACATAGTGCATGGAATCTTTGGATGAAAGAATTGTGTGTAAACGACATAAATTCCTGTTGAATAACTCATCTTCAGCATCTGGAAACTCTATAGCATTCTCAAACAGTAACCCTTCAACAGTTGCTGCACTACGTGGGGCTAGACCTTTCTGCCTTAATTGATCAACTGACTTTTCCCCTTTTGGAAATTCTCGAACATAAAGCTCGTATATCGCCTGCAATAAACTCACTGCCTTACCAGGATCCTTCCTCTGTTCCATCAGAAGATCAACAAGTGATATTAACTTGGAATGGAGACGTTCTAATTTTGTCATATCATAAGCCTCAGTGACCTTCTCAAACTGAATGTTGTTGTCTATCTCTTCAAAAATTTTTCCAACAATGGAATGTTCTTCTGTGCTATATTTGACAATAGTAAGAAGCAAATGCTTGATGCTATCATAGGCTTCAATTACTGCACACCGCCGATATTCATTGTTGCTTATTTTTAACCAAATCCACCTGTCCGGTGCAGCGGCTAGCTCTTGTGCTTGATTGAGAGCAAGCAATAGCTCATTGCATAGTAACATGCATGGCCAGCGAATAACCCTTATGTCCCAACAATTAGGTGGCAGTTCTAAGAGCTCAAGCTCCCGATAACTGATGATATCTTCTTCCCGGAATGTTGTGATGATCTCATTCCAAATCAAAGCAAATCTGGTCGCCTCAACTTGGCTTGATTCCATCTTTTTGTAAGGCTGACCCAGCCCATATCTTAGTTTCAATCTCTGGATTGCGTCACGGAGCTTCTTCACAAGTGTCATCTTAGGACTCAGCAACTGTTCTTCAGTCATGAGATTAAACTGCAAAGCGCTGGAAAAAAACTGAAACCTAAGCCGAAGCTGTTCAGTGTTTCTAATTTCACCCAAGTGTGAGAACAGCCCAATAGTTGCACCAACAAAGGAAGAGAAAATGGAATACCAGATTTGCAAATCCATAAAATACATTAAAATAACAGGGAGCCAGATCCACAAAACTGAAATCCTGTTACTACTACCGAAAAATTCATGCCAGTTGTATTTTACATTCCTAAGATTCCAAAGAGCCCTTGTTGGAGCAACTAGAGGCTTAATTTGAAGGTAATAGCTGAATATAAACTTTGAAGCTAATACTACAACCCAAAACAAGGTATACTTCAAATTATTAACAAGCCCTTCCCTCAGCCCACGCCCCACAAAAATAGGGGTGTGAAACCACCATGTCAACACGTACAAAATACTCCAGTCCAATTCCTCGAGTGCATTCCTAATCCAAGGAAGTACAAAAAAAACCAAAGCCAGCAACTCGGGAATAACAAAAACAAAGACAGCCTCAAGAAATGTCACAATCCTATCATTTGCCTCAGTAGACCAAAAACCAGCAGAATTCTTTGCACTCCAAATCCTCCCATAGAACACCCCAAACACAACAGTCCAAGTTAAAGCAACCATACTCTTTAACACCATCCTCAACCCAAGTAACATCGTGTCCTTGGAAACCAAGCTATACTGAGTCCCTGCGTCAAGAATAGATTGTAGAAACCTAAGCCCAGCCCAGGTAATAAAACAAGTCAACAACTCGACCTGCACATCACGCCTCCCCAACGCATCCCAGGGACGCTTAGTACCCTCCCAAGCAACAATGAGACTAGCCTGCAAAAACAAAATGAGCAAAACCCAGAGCTTATCAAAACTCCTAAAGACATTCCAAAACGACCTCTGCTCCACAAACCCAGTCTTCCCTACCCTCTTTGGCTTCTCTACCGTATCGAAATAATTACACCCAAAATTAATAGGCCAACCCAGCGTCCGAAAACACCTCCTACTCCAAAAAAACTCATTCAAATCATCATAATTCCTCCAAGCCGAATGCGGCTTACTCCCATTATTACTACTGTTCACCTCAGTCTTAATTGTCCTATAAAAAGGCATCACAATACTTTTCAAGAACGCACATTCACCATAAATAGAAGGCAAGAACGGCCTGCCAGTATTAGGATCAGGCCATTCATCAAGAACCTGATTAAGTTCCATAGCCATATGATGATATATGTAGCAAATACACTCCGGCATTAACCGGAGATTAGCCGATTCTCCCCATATTAAAAGATATAAAGCAACATAAAGCAGCTCACGCCTCATCTCATTAGTATTATTATTGTTATTATTACCGCTTCGCCTAGAGACAGTTACTTGGGTTCTCCGGCCCAAGAAGGAGCACCACGAAGTGTAGTTATTCAACAACTTAGTACGGAACCGGCGGAGGACCCTGGGGTCAAGCTCGTCCGGAATCGTGGGCGCCGGTTCCAGCCGCATTTGGGAGTTGGCCAGGTGGAGGACTAAGTGCTCCCGCTGATTCCTCACGTTGTCCGTTTGGAACCCAAAAAGCACGCCTAGATAATCCATCAAGTCCATATGCGGGTCCCGCGCTACGAAAGGCGGCTTAGGGAGGTTGCTGACGTTACGCAAAGCGGCTGCGGCTGCTCGGACCTCCGGGTAGCGGAGGGAGGGGTGGTCGGAGAGGAGATCGTGGATTGGGATTATATTGTAAATCAGTGGCAATGGCGGCGGCGCGTGCGGGCCATTGCGGGCGAGCGAGGGTGGTCGCAGACTCATGGAGAAGTGAGGTTAAGGTTGTGTTTGGTTCACAAAATTCGAAACGCTTTTTGCTTTGTTTTCATGTCGTGCCGGTTGTATTTTGGGACATAAACAAAGAGAATAGCTGGGGAAAGGCAGAGCGGAAAGAAACAGCTTTGCAAGTGCAGCAGCCACCGCTTGTGCTGAGGTTTATAAATTCTCGTGGTTTGACCACGCGCTCATGAAGGAATGAGCAACACGAAGGAAGCAATCAGTGAATGAGGTGGGAGCCCACGGTGCTTAAGTACATCTTGACGAAAAATTTTAGGAAGAAAGAGATAAGGTGAGAGAAACGTCTATTCATATACTACTTCTTGCCTTATGAAACGACGTCGTTGTGTACGGCTGCTTAGGATAGAGTTGATACGAGGATATGCCTCTTTTGGGTGGTAGGGCCTTTGTGGGTTTCTATTGCTTATTTGGTTGCAACTGTAATGAAAGTGTGAGCTAAGAACTGACGTTTCTCATCAAGTTGGCACCATTATTATGATTATTAATTACTTTGTTTCTTGTTTTGTGTAATGTAGTGGGCTCTTGGAAGTGATTCCCATGACTGTTGATGAGGTGGCAGAGAATCTACGCACTGCTATTTCGCTGTGTTTGTTTTGTAAGCTTGTGGTCAAATTGAGCGAGATAAGGGCCATGTGGGCTGCCATTAACACACATTTCTATGTTAGCATTATACAACGATCATGCCCATGTAATAATTCTAAACCATAAAGCAAATCACATAACATTTTTTAGTATTTGTTTAAAATTTCATTGGCATGAAATTTGTGAATACTAGTATTGATTTTGCTTGTTAATACTAAAAAATATTCATAGCTTGAGCATTTTTGGTACTAAAACAGACAGCTTTGATATCCTCATACGATGACACTTCAAAAACAAAGTTGAAACTTGCGCAAGAGATGACATTAAGTAATGTAGCGACAGATATGTTGCTATTTCCTTATGCGGGGGGATATTTGCTGGACAGCATATGGTATATCATTAAAATACTTGGCAGGACCATTAAACACATGCCAGCAAAAGCTCCCAGAGATCTTTAATAAGTTTCCGTAAACAAAATTCTTCAATTCCTTGTCACATCTCCACGTGTCTCAGAACTTCTGATTTTGCATAATCAAGCAATCGGAAGGCAATCAAACAATCCCATCATCCATCAATGTTCCAAAACCCACCTCTTCGAACAGGATAGACAATGCCATGCTTAATCTCCTTTCTACATCAGTGGCTTCTTGTATCATCCAACCTTATTCATGCAGCAATATAAAATAAAGTCTTCTCACACGTAAAAAAAAAAAAAAAAAAAACTCCTTTCTACATCACAGTGGGTTCTTATATCATCCAACCTTATTCATATAGCAATATGAAACAAAGTTCTATCACGTAAAAAAAAAACACACCACATGTGAAAAAAAGTACACACACCTTGTATTAACATCTGTTACACTCATCTATAAATTTATTTTAATATAAATTATAAATTTATTTTTTATAAAGTATATGTTTATTTTTTATAAATTATAGATTTATTTTTTATTAAATATAAGTTTATTAGTAATAAATTATATATTTATATTTTATCTAAATTTCTTTATGATGATTTTGTGAATTTAATGTAAATTATTAAAATATATATTTATTATCAGTAAATTATAAATTTATTTTTAATAAATTATAAGTTCATATTTTGTAAATTGTAGGTTCATTTTTTACAAAGTGCAGGTTTAGTATTTCTAAAATGAATAAAAAGAATCAAACCCACAAAAAAAATCAAAAACACATAAAAACTAACAATTAAAGATTACAATAATAAAAGTAAACAAATAATTCATAATTCAATATCAATAAACTGTAAATTCATTTTTTTTTTATAAAATATAGGTTCATTTTTTATAAACTGTCATTTTTTTATAAAATATAGGTTCATTTTTTATAAATTATAAATTTATTTTTTGTAAATTATAGTTTATTTTTTATAAAGTGCAAATTCATTATTCATTTATTCCTAAACTAAACAAAAAAATCAAAAAAACAAAAACAGAATAAAAAACACAAAAAAGCTAACAGCTAAAGATTAAAAAAGTAAAAACAAATAAATAATTTATAATTTATTATCAGTAAACTGTAGGTTCATTTTTTATAAAGAGTATGTTCATTTTTTATAAACCGTATGTTTATTGTTTATAAAGTGTAAGTTCATTATTTCTAAATTGAATAAAAAGAATCAAGCACACAAAAGTAGAATTAAAAACACAAAAAAGACAAAAAAAAAAAACTAATAACTAAAAATTAAAACAACAAAAACAAATAAAAAATTTAGAATTCATTATCAGTAAATTGTATATTTTATTTTTTATAAATCGTAGATTCATTTTTTTATAAAGTATAAGTTCATTATTCATAAACTAAATAAAAAAATTAAAACACACAAAAATAAAATAAAAAACACAAAAAAACTAATAACTAAAAATCAAAACAACAAAAACAAACAAATAATTCATAACAATCAACAATCGAATAACAATCAATAATTTCATTCTCAAAAATTTCATTAATTGATTATAGTTGAAACAGATAATTCAAAAATAAATAATAAAAAAATAGATAATAAAAAATAAAAAAATCAAATAGGAATAGAACAAGTATTACAGAAATAGAATTCAAGATAAAAAGAAAAAGTAACACACAAAATAAAGAATCAAAAAAATTGAAAAGCGTTAACTATAAACTCTTATTAATATCGTTAATAGCAACTAATAAATTTCAAAACTCATAGACGTGAATCTTCTCCAAAACTCATATCGTATTAATAAATAACACACAAAATATCATTTACAATAACCATAATATAACTTACCCATCATACTATACTATTGCCCGGAGTTATTGTTGGCCAAAATTCTAAATTTTTCATATTTTTATTTTAATAAAATCATGAACTATTATTTCAATAAGTCAAGCACTTAGATTTTTATTTTTTATGTTATTAAATATTTTTTATTTAATTTAATAACTCAATGATATCAATAATATTTTAGATACTTATTAATGTTAACACGAAAAGTTCACAAAATTGAAATATACATACATATTTGTTTAATTGTCATTATTATTATCATAGACAAACAAATTGTTTAATTATCATTACTCTAATTTTGAATCAATCAATTTGTTTAATCGTCATTATTTATTATCATCATTATCAAGTGAAATATATACGTTTTAGTCCTTAATTTAATGTTTTTGAACTATTATTTATATATATTAAAATTTTAAACTATAAAAAAAATCTGTAATAATATAAAAATACAAATTTAAGAGATCAATACATATAAATAATAATTTAAAGATTTATTAACATAAACACAAAAAAAAAAAAAAAAAAAAAAAGAGAGAGAGTTAAAATATGCATTTTATCTAACTTTTGTACATAGATGAATAAGTGCATCTATGATGTAAGGGACCCAAAATAGAAATGGGTCCGCTCTTTGGTTATTTCACGTGCTGTTGTTTTTTAATTTTATAATTTTTGTTCAACCTTTTGTTTTTTTTTTAAGGATTGGAGAATTACATATTACAACAGATACAACACAAAAGAACAGTGAACACAACTTTTTTTTTTTTTTTTTTTTTTAACACCGTCTAAATAAGTAATAAAACTGCTAAAGTTGCTCTCATTTATTCCATACAAAATAGAATAAACTGGCACCTCTTTGAGAGAAGCAAAAAGTGGCTCATTCAAAAGCAGGAGGTGGATACGAGTGCATGATGTGGCAGGTGAGATACATGCAATAAATAATTTATCTTCTTGAAAATTAAATTGTCTCCTTTTTTTTTTTAAAAAAAAAGCAAGATAAAAAAAAGAAAGACTAAAAAAGAGAGAGATAGAGAATAAGAATGATATAATTATAATCAATGGATGATATTCTATGATAAAAATAAAAGGCTGCTCATGTAATACAATTAAAAAAATATAATAACTCCTAATCTAAATTGTAATTTAGATATGTAAAAAATAGTATATTTATGTTTATTGCAAAATAAAAAAAAAACTTATTATTCATATCATATTGTAAAATCAAATGAATATTTAATAACTACAAAATTGTATACTTTATATAACTTTTTATTAATATTTTTGATACCAAAGCGAAGCAAGATTTATTGGTCATTATAAACTTAAAATTTTATGTCAAAAGCAAAAAGTTAAATTTGTGTTTTAAAAAAAAATAGTAGCGTTTTACTATTTGTTGTCATCACATTTTTCTTTTTGCCAAATTTGAATATTTACTAATCTAGCAAGATTGGTCAATATCTAATGATATTAATTATATTTTCTTAAGATTCGATCATATTATCTAATAATACTAACTAATTTTTATTAGTATTTTAACAATTTTTAATCTTATGTTTATTTAGGCATGACTAGTCATATTTATATAATCTACACCCTTCAATTCAGATTATATGATTGAGATTTTTATTAAAATAAATTCTAATTTTTTTTTAGAAAATAATTTATCTTTGAAAATAACATAACAAATTAATTTTAAATTCAATAATTGATATCTTAAAGACATAATTACTCATATTTATCTAAATATGAAAAGATCTTAATCTTAATATCTAAAATAAAAATTAAATTTTTTAGTTTTTTACTAAAAATCATAAGGAAAAAAGTGGAATTAATAAATTTAATATGGTTCTATTAAAAAGAAAAAAAAAAGATATGGTGGAATTGATAAAATTAATATAAAAACAAAACAAAAAAAGAGTTGCAGGCTGTGGGGTTCGAACCCACGCGTACTTATGTACAGAAGATCTTAAGTCTTCCCCCTTAACCTCTCGGGCAAACCTGCTGCTATTGCAGCATGGCCTTCTCTTTTATAGATTATAAATCTAAAGTACTGGCATTTTCGATCTTCTGTGCTCTTCAATTGAAACATAATAATGTGATGATGCCTCTAGTAGTTTGAAATTTTCAATTATTCTTGAAGAGTTATCTAAATTATAAGCACTGATTCGATGTATCAAGTTAACGTGGTTTGTTACCATAATTAAATTTCATAGTTCAGAACATTTGCAGCACCGTTAATCAAATGTATCTTTAGTATGCTTTGAGCATAAGTGCTCAACAAAGAAACATATCAAGATTCATATTGACTTTATGAACTACTCTCTCAATGGCATTTCCAATGATTCGTGCTGCAAAAAACCAGTTGTTCAAACTCATATTTCACACTCTTAGCTTTGCATAAGTGCCCTTATTGCATCAGTTTCCATCCAAGACAGCCAAAAGGCGTCTGTGAAATTTGATCTCTACCAAGTGTACTCTTGCAGACATCACATGTTCTCCTGTTCTGAACTGTGCTAAGTGTTTGCTACCCTATGTGAGGAGTAAAGAAATGTTCAGCAAAGGGCTTGAAAAAACAAAACGTTCAAAATCAAAGTTTTGCAATTATGATTCATCTCAAGCTTACTATTCATGTGGAATTCACTTCCTGGAGGTACCGACGTATCACATTCATCACAGAAAAACTGAAACCTGAGTTTTTCTACTTCATAACAACTCCATATTGGAAGTAAATGAGACTGAAATGGTAATGATTTACAACTCTTTAACCCAGTGCCAGCTCATCGTCAACCCATGAGTACTGCACTGCTGTTTCTGGTGAATGTTCCAGTCAGCAGAATTTGCAAGTGTACATAGAAAGTTCAGTATAGATAGACATGATCACTGTACATGTGTGCGGTCAAATTCAAAGACTCGAGCATTGCTTCGCCTCTTCTATTAAATTTAAATACTGATATGCCACCATTATTCACATCAATTGCTCGGAACCTGAGCCAACCAAAGTATTTTTAGGGTTGAATTCTAACAAAAAGCAGCAGAAAAGTGTCATTGCCATTTTAAATATTTCAACTATTGAAAAACAATAGGAGAGTTTGTTTGATTCATAACTTATTCTGAATTCTAAAATGCTTTGTTTTGACCTATGAAGTGGGTCTATTATGTGACGATCATGACAATCACAAATGACTGGAGCCAGGCAGAAAGACAAGAAATGTTCTTAGCAATGAGTCCAACAAACTGTTAAATCCATTGTTGTGATATAAAAGTCATGTCAAATTTCATGGTAAAGAACTTGCAGAACTGTTCCAAAAAAACTTTATTCAAGAGTCAGCATTAAATATCTTACAAGGACTATACCAAGTAACTGTCCTGTAAGCCACCGACACTTAAGACATACCTCTCTGGCCCTAGCCCCAAAGCTGTGCAGATTAGTGCCCTTAAGATTGACTTGTGGGTGATAACCAAAAAATTCTCCCCCTGAGGCATGAGAAAGATTTACATTAGTTTTAGAAAATAACAACAAGAAGGGAAAGTAAGAGCTCACAGGTGACAGCAAAATTTCTCTCCAAGCTTCTCTAGCCGTGCCCCATAGTTTTCGTACAGGGTATACCCCATTCACATAAAAATTAGCAGGATCTTCTCTCCATGTTGTAAACTCCTTTGGATATATCTCTCTAGCATCCACTGCCTCCAAAGACTGAAAATGATTTAGTCTTACGGAAATTGTAGAAAGAATAAGAGTTCAATGCTGTTCAAAAGCTCAGCTTGCTAACTAGTATCAACAAGCTTCAATGTAGATAGAAACATATTCTTAGTTATAATTGAAAAGATTCTTAAAGTTCAGCCAAGGTATAAAGGTTCTTAGAGTTCAGCCATGTTATAAATAAGTTGACATCATAGCAGACTCAAATATGAATAGTCTGATGGATGTGTGAATGTGACCATGAATAACATATGAAAAACAGCAACTTATAGTGTAAGTTCAGTTCTCAAGTTGCAAAATTGACTGAACAAATACAATAAAAAGTGACAGACCATTTCTCATGCCTTCAAGGAAAAACAGATGGGCCTCCTTCAGTGAATCAAGGAAAACTAGTGGCTCTTCTCTCCCCTGCCATATGACTTCAGCACTGGACTGCAGGAACACCAAACCAGTGGTTGTTATTTGATACATTTTTTTTTTAAAAAAAAATCAGTTAGCATAGTCATCATAACAAACAAACCTTGGCACGAGATATTGGGCTTGAAAAGCAATGATCAAAGTGTATATTTGCCAAGGCTTGCCTACACCTCTCTGCTTGCTTCACTCCAGTTTCAGTTAAGACAGATAAGTTTGAGCTTCCCTATATATGCATATGGCAATCAAACAATCAGTGAAAATTTCAACAAATTATGGATGAGAAAAATGTAATCTACAGCAAACAACAAACCTGAACTCTACCCTCTTCATTCCAAGAGCTAAGCCCATGCCTTACAATGGTGACCTTCTTTGATGATGACAACAGCTTCTGAGTAAGTGATGTTGTTGCACTTTTAAAACCATATGCACCCCCAGTAACAGAAGCATCATTTTGAAGCATCTCTGTCAAAAGTCCATAGCTCAAATCAATCTCACGTGGAGAATTTCACAAAATTGTTTAGAAAGACTCATGACTGCGGCGGGTTAACATTATATCTATGTTTACTAAAAATTCTATATCCTTTTGTCATTCAGACAAAATATGAGAAGTTGCATTCCGCAGTCAAACATTTTCATTTAGCAAACACTTCATTTAAAAAGGTGCCCAACTGGGTTCAGCTCCTTAATGACTTCGACACCTGTTAAAATTGCCCTAAGAGAAAACTCAGTGGCTCTACATTTCGATTGGCGCAAGCAACAAGCATATTTTGCAACATCTGAATATACTAACTTACTAAGACAGTTGCAACTAGGGAACAGACATCTTAAAAAGAAGTCCTTTTACCTATCAATGCACCATCAAATGCTAGATCTCTCAATTCTATTTTGTCATAAGTTGTCTAAAATCACAACCTTTGTTGTTTTCCTCTGCTACAATTCTTTATGCAAAAAGCCAAAAACCAGCAAATAAAACTATTTCCTTGAAATAATATCAGAAGGGTTATCACAATTAAACCCAGAAAAACTCGAATATTAAGGTTCACAGAAACACTTACAACTTTGGACTCTTCATGATTAGATTGGTTCTTAAATTAACAAAGAAAACTTAATCCATTGAGCACAAAGAAAAATTATTCTAGCAAAGACATGAAGTTTGAACTTACCAGGAGCTAACGGCGTGTCTGGAGTAGAATTTGAGCATTGAATTCCAAGTCTATCAGGGTGCTTAGCATGTCTTCTAGAATTAGATATGGAGTCGAAGCCTGACCGTAGAGGGACCTTGAAGGTGAGAATTCCACGTGCCATCTTCTGATGTGGGGTTCAAAATGAAACGCTCAAAGCTTGTGTCTTTATGGCAAAAACAGTATAATTCTTTCTAATTTCTGTTCTTTTTGTCTCCCGTTATCTCTTTTCTTATGACAAAAAATATCGAGTGTGGACCATCGGTAGCTGGTGGTCATACGGTCTTCTTGATCATTGGATGGCGGGACACTAAAATATCTGATTGCTTTGTGGACCGATTGGTCGCAATTTTGGGCATGTTATTCTTGTCCTTGCGTTCTTCTCATGGCTGATATGCCCCTTAGGAATAGAAGATTCATGGATTGTTGGCGAAGGCATGTTTAGTTGAAATAAAATCCATTAAGCAAACAGAATATGCTTTCAAATAAAATCCATTCAAACAGTATAAACAGTAAGGCTCGGCTTGTTTGTTTTGTAACCAAAAATATTTTTCACATTTTTAAATATTTTATGTGTTTAGAAAATTAATCAATAAAAATATTTTTAATTAATATAAAACTAAATAATTTTTAATAAATTGACTTTTCTTTTTAAAAGAAAGATTATTGTAAATTTATCTATATGAAAATAATTTACATAAACACATATATTTATTATTATCGATCATTTTTAACTATCAACATTTATCATCCATAGATACCCCACTAATAATGGCCATTAGCGATTGATAAGACGTACATAAATTTTTATTTTTAATGTGTTTTTGTTTATTAAATAAAAATAAAAAATATAAATATATAAATATTTATAATTTAAAATTTATTATTATAATTTATAAATTAAAAAAATATTTTTATGCATTCTAAATATTATAAAAAATATTTTTTAAATAAATATTATTTAAAATTTTCAATAAAATAAATTATTTTCTATGAAACAAACAAAATTTAAAATAACTTTTCAATAGAGTCTTTCAACCCTGAGTTTTGCCATAAATCAACTAACTCCTCTTTTCCCTTTTTTTTATATTATATTAAATCAAAATTTTATTTTATTTTTGGTATATTATTTAGTCCTCAAGTTAGATTTTAATATTTTTATTATTAACTGAAAAAAATTTAATACCCTTTATAAGTTGAAATTAGCTTTTCAATGTCTTTCAACCCTGAGTTTTGCCATAAATCAACTAACTCTTCTTTTACTTTTTTTATGTTATACTAAAATAACATTTTATTTTGTTTTTGTTATATTATTTAGTCCTCAAGTTAGATTTTAATACTTTTATTATTAACAGAAGAAAATGTAATACCCTTTATATTTTCTTCATAACTTATTAATTCATCCTTAAATTTTAAAAATTATATAAAAATTTGAATGACTTGTTTACGTTATATTGATTGGTCTTTCGTCAAGATCCGATGCTAATACCTCTTTTCTTAAATATAATTTCCTATTACTAGTTTTTCAAATATCATTGATGTTCTTAATTGGAATGGTTTTGCATTACTTTTGAAACTGAAACTAATAACTTGACATTTTGGAGGAAATAGCTGTTATTCTCCTGTGTTAAAAATATAATTTTTTTTTTATATTTTTGTCTAGTTTACTAATGGGATTTGGTTGGAAATTATTTTGAAATAATTTCTGATAAAATAAAAAACAGTGAATATAATTAATTCATTATTGAGTGCATACCAGTATATAGTATATTATGATATAAATTGGCTAGATTTTAAAATTTCATATAGCATTCAAGATATTATGAATATTTTAAAGAATTTTAATAGAAAATTTAACAAAAGTATCAACTAATAACACAAATGATGAAAATATTCCTATATAATTTTTAACAATTGAGGGCGAGTTATAGTTAATTATAAAAGAAATATAGGGGATTCAACTGCCATCAAAATTAATGATGGAAAACAGTAAATTTCACCCAAATGTTGTCTATTAAGTTGTTGCGTTGGGTACTGTTTAATTGTGTCCTTTACTTAGATATTCAAACAAAATCATTTTCTTGAAAGAAGCCCAAACTAACTCTTAATGGAGAGAGAATATAATTGGTCGAGATCCCGTGCTTTTTAGTCTCATATAGAAAGTTTAAGTTGATATGAGAGTGCGCACATTCCAATCAGTGCCCCTAAATAATGTTTAGGTTCACAACAATGTGAGAAAAATAGCAGGCAGTCCAATCATATTTAGATCCCTTAATATGTGATACACGGTCGGGCAGAAGATCCAAAAACCATTAACTGCTGCATGTGCTAGTGCAACATTAAAGTAGCCAAATATCGTGCCTAACCAACTCGACCGCTACGAGTAAAATGAAAGTAACGCCTGATGGTGACCAGATCAGGACCACCAGCATGTTAGTGTTCTTATTTCACCTGTGATGTAAATTGGTATCTGAAATGTGAACTAAAGTAACATTTCTATTTGACAAATATATGGAGAATTGACTAAATGCTTCCAAGTCTTCGACAGCAAGTAGATAATAAGCTAAATTGAGTTGGGAGAGGAAGGAATTAGCTATATCCACAGTTTAATACTTATGGTGCTGTGCGTTAATGCAAATCTTTCAATCATCTGGTGGGAAGTCCTCGTCTGAGGGATTTTCAAGGAAGGAGCCAAGGGTTTTCCTCAAAATGCTGAAAGTTTTGTCATCCTGGGTTTCAAAGAAGAAAAACATTCATAAATGTTTCTTCACGTGAGGAAGAGCAGATCAATCAATAAGCAACTTGCTGTGTAACCAGTTTTTACCTGCTTTTTCTTCTTCAAGGACTCCTCCAATCTAGCAATCTTATCAGCACAAGCTTTCTCTTGTTCAGATATCATATTCTTCTCTTTCTTCTCTGATATTGACTCATAACGGAGTCATACTACTAGAATAATTTCACGACAAAAAAAAAAAAGAAAGTGCAGTGTTAAACAGTGCTTACTCAGTTGTTCATACCGCATGAACAGTGTTTCCTTGTCTTCTTCATATTTGGAAAACGTATCTGCCAAACACCATTAATTAACAATTTTTCTTAACTCAACCAGAAATAATGGTTTGTCATTGAAATTTTGTATCATGACAATCCGAAACAGGAAAGAGGAAGTGTCTACAAGAAAAAATAACAACATAATACCATGTTAAATGAGTTCTTGGAATAGAATTTTGATTCACAAGGCGCCTAATTAAGTTATTAGATAAATATTCGAATTACTTGAAGTTTTATTAAAAGTATATTCTCATGAATAAAATTTTCAGGATTGCCTCAAAATTTTATTTAGTTATTTAACAAATATAAACTTAGAATTGGATTTTTTTTTTTTTTTTTGGGGGGGGGAAGGAGTATGGATCTAGACATCCATTTCCCTATTCCAATTCTAAGAGCGAACCAAACATGTCCTAACCGCGGCATAATAACAATGTTTTAACTAATTTTCTATAATATTCCACAAAAAATAAATGTAACTGCTGAATGCAACTATATTATAGATCAACAGCGTCACCACGCTTAAAAATCTACAAAGCAGAGTTGAAATTTACTCATTTTCATGATTATTTATGGCCTACTGACCACAATCACAAGCTCGTTATAAAAATTACAATCTTAGAGCATCAGTAAGTGCCTCTTCTGACAATTCTACCAAGCAAATCAGCAGCAGATGAAAATACGTTCTAACCGCAAAACTGAGGCAAACAACATCTACCTTTAAGAGCCTGCAAATGAGCTGCTTTCTCCTTGCAAAATTTCTCATAGATCTCTTGAAACTTAGCAGTCTCATTCTTCAAGCAATTCTCGCACTGCATATATGGGCACAATTTACAACAATCAAAACGATATTTTTATTCATCACTATCAAACGTCAAAACACCAGAATCATATATAATAACAGACCTCTTTTGAGCTCTTTGAAAGTGCCTTCGCAAAACTTTGCCTAAAAATGAAAATAACAACTAGAGATCAAATTAAAGATGAATAACTTCGAAGATTAATAAATATTTACTGCTATCTTTTTTTTTTTTACCTGTCCTTTTCAACTTTCGATTTCAACTCATCAATCATTGACTTGATCTCAGACGCTACACTGTCACCAGAAACAAAAGCTACTCAGCCAAACAGCCAATATTTTCTTGTAGATATTTTAGATCTGCGGTAACTAGGCAAACTGATTTTCTGTTTCAAATCAGATAGTGGAATTCCAATTCTGTGACACAAATACGTTGAAGACTATGAAGAATTAATTACTAACTGAAACAACAACCGAAAATTCAAAATACTTCATGCTATATAAAACAAAAGCGCTCGACATCAACACCAGAATAAAATAAATCTGTGAAATAAAATAGAATTACTAAAATAATAACCTGGAAATGGTCTCCTCGTTCTTCTTTTGGCCATCCTTTTGCGCTTTCTGTTTGAACTGTTGCAGCGCGGACATTATCCCCTTGATATCGCTGCATTCTCATGGTTTCTTTTTAGAAATGTGACAAAAAAGAAACATAGAAATCGAAAAATGAGTGAGACATATTTGACAGGAAGATGGACCTGGAGAAATCGACATCCAACTCGCCCTCGACTGGCCGTTTGGAGACCGATTTTGTGAGTACCGACTCAGCTGCTCGCTTCTTGAAGTTTGATTTCGTAGCCATCATTGTTAATGCGGATTTCTGTAATGGATTTTGTGATTTTTTGGTTTCGAAACCTGAAATGAAATCCGAGCTACGAATTGTTTTCTTCTCTTTGGCGCTCGCGCTTAAATATTTGGCTCTTGGTTTTACAAATTCAAATTTTTAAAACTAAAAACTGTCTGCAGTACGTTACATACTATTCGTTCTGTTCCAATATCATCAGATGCCACGTCCTCGGATCGTGGTCTTTCTTTTTTTTTTCTTTAGTAAAAGGAAAAACAATATTATTTTCCTTTTTATAGAATAATGGAAATAATTTTTGAGTAATCTTTTAAAGTTCACTATTAATTAAAAAATATATAATTAATTGTACTCTTAAAATTAGTTGCTATAAGTATATGATATCTGTGAAATTGATGTTTTGATAAGTTGATGTGTTGATAATAAACAGTTCTATCAACATATATAATTAACTATGATTTTAAAATTATTTTTATAAGTGTTTGCTATTTATTTCATTGATATTTTGATTATAAATAATTAAAATTACATTTATATGAGCTTATTTTTTCCATTTACACTAAAATTAGTAAATATAACAATAAAATTTTAATTAATATAAAAATCTTTTTAATATACTATCAGATATAATCACATACATTAATGAATACAGAAGATTAAGTATATAGTGGATGATGCATACAATAATTAATTATATGCATAAGGATACTATGGCAAAAGGTGGAGGGCATGTATATATACGATATACTTAATAAATAATAAAATAAAAAGATAGAGATTTGGAGGACATGCATGATTGATTTGGGTGCATGTCAGCATTTTATTTTAAAGACCACTTATTCTTATTGAATCAAAAATTAATAATTTTGATTTTTTTTTATATTACATTTTGATTTATTATTTGGTAGGGAAGGCTTTGGTCAGCAACTTCAGAGTAAATATTGTTTTGTTAGTTTTCATGCAAAAAATAAATAAATAAAAGGATTATTATATATTTACCTATAAAACTGTATTCCCATTGTGGGGGAAAAAAAAAGAAAGACAAATAGCATCAAAGACTCATGCTAATCTACACCCTTTTAAACGAAAATTTAATTGAAGCTGACATATATACTAACTATTAATAAATTTAAAAATATAGAAAATAACAAAGAAAAATATTTTAACTTTGATTTTAAAAGTGTGTTTTATAAAAATGAATTTTATAATTTTATAAAATTTATTTATAAAATTATATTTTATATATTTATTATATAATAATTCATTTTGAAATTTTATTTCATTAAATTATTAGAATTGATCATACTACTAAATCAAAATTTATCAAATTTAATAGAATTTTCAAATGAACTCTAAAATGATAAAATTTTGTTTCATTACACAAAGTACTTATAATGAAATTTTTTTTTCACCTTCTGTCCTTTTTTTTTGTCTTCTCTATTTTTTTTCCCTTTTCTATTATTTATCTCTTTTTTTTAAATATTCATAACAAATTTAAAAAATAACACAATAATTTTCATAAAAATAAAATATTTTATTAATTTTTACATTTAAACTATATATAAAATTTATTTTTATTTTATAAATATACTAAATATGAAAATTTATTTACAAATAAAATTTATATTGTCGTAGTTAGATGTCAGCTCATAACAAATTAAATTAACAAAATAACAATAGTCAATTAATAACAATAAATGATAGTTATACAAAATTCTATATTTGAGATAGCAAATTATGGATGAGTCATTGAGTTAGTAGTATAGGAACTGAAACTAAACCCTAAATCAAAGAATACAAGGTGCCTCTCTTTTTTTATGAAGCAAATTCATTTTTCATATTTTAAGTTTGTTTTTATTGTCATCGATAATATTTTGTAGGTGGTAGTTATTTTATTTTTATATTTAATGATTATTTTATAAATTACTACATTATGAAATAAATATATAAAGTAATCATGCATCTTCACTGTAAGTAAAATTTTTTATGCATTAAATTAATAATTTAATTATATATAATCGTTTTAAGACTTAAATTTCTGAAACATATGAAAGATAAAAAAAAAAAAAAAAAAATCATTCTACGACTGGCTCTGAAAGCCAGTGGAGTGAAAAAAGTGAAAGCGCGCGTGGACAAGGAAGTGGGAGGGAGCCACGTTAGTGAAAGTAAGCATAGCCTATCCGCAACAAAATTGTAAATTGCCCAGGGGACAAAAATTTCCTACTCACCAACCAAGCTTCAGAACTTCATTTTTAAAATCAGACTGTAGTTTGAACTAATCGGTTCCGATCTAATTCAATATTTTTTTATTTTTTTGAAAATATATATAATAATACTTAAAAAGTTTTAAAAAATATATAATATAATAAAATTATTTTTAAAATTTTAAATAAAATAGTGTAATTTTTTAGAAATTTATCAATTTGTTCACAAAATGACATCATTTTAAGTTGCATCAGTTTGATTTGATTTCTAATTTTGAACAATTTTTCTATTTTTATCTATTTTTTAAATTAAATTAATTAGAATCAGTGATCAATTTTCAGTTTTATGCAGTTTAAAAACACTAAAATTTTCCTAGTACAGTTTTTTTCCCCCCCAAGTAATGCTATGTTATATATAAAAATTTTATTCAAAAATAAAGTATGAGACTTTAAAAATTAAAAATAATGTGTGTAGGCTTTTTTTTAGTTTTTTTATTTTTAATATTAAGTTCAAATTTCACATACTTTCAAATTAATTTTTTATCTTGTGATTCTATGATCTTTTACCACATATTAAGCAGCAAAAAATTCCTGCAGTCTGGTAAACAGAAAATTAATATCCTTACAGAAATTGAGAATGGAGAAACTTGAGTGTATATATCCAATTTCCTAAAGTAATTAAAATTAAATATAAGTATCATTTTTCATGTAATTGAGTGTCATATAATAACTCAATATTATAGAAAAAATACATAATAATTTTAATTTTTTTACTATTTTTACATATAAAAAAATTTATGATGATTTCATAGTTACATATATTTTTTATTTAGTATAAAAATGAAATAAAAATTCAATTAATTAATATATATATATATATATAATATTATTTAAAAATATATCAAATAATTTTTTTATTACATATCAATTATTTATTTTATTTTATTGATTTTAAAATTGATAATTAAAACTTAATATTGAAAATTAAATTTAAAATAAAATGATAATTTAAATAAAATATAAGTTTATATTAAAAATGACTCTTTAAAATTGAAAAATTAAAATTATATATTTTATATTTAATTAATATATAAAATTATAATATAAATTTTATATTAAAATAGTAATAACACATCTAAAATCACATTGTATTCCCCAAAAAAAAAAAAAAAAAATCACATTGGACACAACGGATTTACGGTGATTTATCATCAATAAATCCCTTGGTACGAGAAGCCCACTACGGAAGATACGTTCCACCATTCACTACTTCCATACCCTCAGTTACGCCTCGCTCCGCTCCCTCCCTCCCTCCCTCCTCCTTTATTTGCCTTCGCTGCGAATATCTCAGCCGTTGCCGTCTCCAGTCATCCTTAACGGAAACGATTCTTCTCCTTTCCTCGCTTATATCAATTACTTCTTTTCGGGTATTTTTTAACTGGATTGGTTGGTTTTATTCTCCCTCTCAATTTTTTTCTTTATTTTGAATCCTCATATTTTGTTTGAAGAAGAAAAAGAGACTATGGATATTGTGTGTTCTATTCTTCTCTTTGTACTATTTGGTGTCGAAATGCATTTAGTATCAGTTGAAGTCAACCCAATTGTTTCAAATTTTTGTTTGTTTGTTTTTCCTGGAAACTTAAAGAATGAAAAGTTTAGGCCTAATGGTATTTGTATCTTAAAGTTGGAGTTAGTGATGGCAGTTGGAGTTAGTAATGGCAGAAATCAAATTTAAGTACTATTGAGGATAATTTTATTTGCAATAGTTAAAAAGCTTGATTGGGTTTGGCAATTTTTGGAGTTTCAGCTTTGAGAATCTTTAGGTTAAGGTGGATTATATACTTTGTAATGTACTAATTTGGTCCTAATGTGATATTTACATGATTTTATGGATTATGAATTTCCGCTTAAACACTTTTGTTCAATCAATTGTTACTGGGGATCATAAAATGGTCATGTTGGTAAAAACTTTTTCCTTTCTGCTCATGTCAAGATAAAGGAGGCAGCTTCATTATCTGCGGTCTAATTCCGGTCTGACAACAAGATTAACAATTAAAGAGATGATCTAGTTAGCCTTCGACCTGTATCTTGCTTTTGACAAAAATTCATGGAGTCTAGTTGGTTTCAACTTGTACAAAGTGGATGGCTTTATTTTTCTCCCATCTATAGTCTAGGTCTTCAGTTGAGGGTCATGTTTCTTGGGAATATATTTACTTTGCTCTTGCAGCAACAAAGAGAATTCAAAGAACCTTCCTTCTTTGTGCATGACAGCGCATCAATCTCTTTCTCTCCCCTATCCATGTTACTAATTGATGCTTTTGCGTGATCATGAGCATATTGGTCTCATTCGCTTGTGGATTTCCTTGATTTTATTCTTTAAATCAAACATTGTTTGTTTTTTCAAGGGGAAGATTTTTTTCATTTTGCTAATTGATGATGGCATTGAGAATGAATGGTGCAAAATAATGGTTGGTACTTGTTGTGGGTGTGTTGGAATTATGATAGACGTGGAATTGGTCTTTTGGAGGCTTGGTGATTGGGAGAATTGTAGTAGGGAAGTGAGTGAACCTGGAAACCTGTTAATCCTAAATAGATGTCATGTGATTCTTATTCTAAATAAATATCTCTTTGGTGAGGAACTTATTCTTAATATTTCTTAGGATTCATTTTTGTAGCTACCCTGCATAGGATCTTTATCAACTACACAGTTCTACTTTTCAGAGCTTCTAAATATATGGCAGGGCTTATATTCCAGATTCAGTGAAATGTTTTCAGGAATACATGAGGTACCTGAGAGCATATATGTTACTTGTTCGTTTGTTTCACCTTTAATCATTGTTCATAACATTTTTTAAGGTTCCATTAGTGGAAGGTTTTACTATTGTGATTGCACTGTCTCATTTCTGACACATTGTTACTATCATTGTCTTGACCATGTTTAACCCTTTTTGCTGTTTTATTTTAAAGATATTGTAGAAATATATTAATTTTTTATAATTTCATTGGTAGAAAGCCAATGAGTTGGTTATTGATGTTGTGGAGTCTTGAAAAAAAAAAAAAAAATCCAAATCGTTACTGAATTATATATTTGACTGAACGATATTGATGTAAATGGAGGTCTAATATTAGTGTATTGCACAGCTCAACAAGAAACAATTTGCTTAAATATCTGAATGAGATGATTTGTCTTCCAGAAGGGTTAGTAGCTGATTAAATGTTTTTTATTTTGTTGTCGTGTTAACCCAATGATTTTTTGACACTAATCGGTTATTTAGGCATGGTTTGAATAAACTTGCAATCTTCTGTTGGATTTCAGAATAATCAGTTTGGTGTTGTTGAGCCATTTATTTTCACTGTCATTAGGCTTAAATGGAGACTCAGAGGAATTTGTACTTAGGTTGTGTAGCATCAGTCAGAATTAGACTAATCAATGGAAAACATATGGAATTCTCTGTCCCTTTTTGGACTTTCTCTTTTTTCCACAATTCAACTTTGACCTTTTGGTGCCTTTGATTTGCATTGATTTTTCAAACGAAGGTATAGACTATTGTGCTTGTACGAGAGTATGGAATTTTGAATACTTCAAAAAATTATTGTTCAGAACATTGATTAAAAGTGGACTGAAATAACCTCCCTTAGGAAGCCAAAAGCTGTTGTATTAGCAATGGAATTAAGCCATTTATTTTCTCTGAAGAAATGAAATTGGGAATTTTAAATGGTAAACACTAAATATAGAAGAAATGCAAAACTACTTGGGAACAAGGAATTCACGTGTCACAGATTTATTGATTCTATACTTGTTACTAGTATGCCATTCTTTTCTGGTTAGATAACTGAAGTGTTGATCTCTTAATCTTCTGGGCTTTATTTTTCTATTTGGTAGATGTGCTGTTTAGCTTTGGCCCTTTGTGGTGAGTATTATTAAATGATGAAGTGGGGCCTTTAGGCTTTAGGTTGCTGTATTACTTTATTCTGAGTAGAAGCAGCATAATTGCTTGGAACTTTAGTCAATTGTTAGGAAATGCCTTCTACCTAATCATTTGTTTTTTAAAGCTCTCGTTTGCAAATGAAACTGATATTCTTAGTCCTTGCTGCCTCTTCTTCCATCTTCTAAGTTTCATCTCTTTTTGTTAGCTAGGTTAAGTTAATTATTAAATTGGATAAACAAGCCAACTTCAGCTACTAATCTGGTCTTATTTTTATCTGTCTTAGAGTCAAAAGACTACTGTGGCTAAAACAAAGCTTCAGGAGCAGATCTATGGGCTTCGAGCAATATTTTGCCAAGGAATGGAAATCCGTTGCTAGTGCAACAACTGGCTCAGAAAGTTTTAGTGGTTGCTTTGATTGCAATATCTGCTTTGACTTTGTACATGAGCCAGTTGTCACCCTTTGTGGCCACCTGTACTGCTGGCCCTGTATCTACAAATGGCTGCATGTCCAGAGTGCCTCCCTCGCTTCTGATGAGCAGCCGCAATGCCCAGTCTGTAAGGCTGATATATCTCACACCACTATGGTCCCCCTTTATGGCCGTGGCCAAACCCAAACTGAAGCTGAGCTTCAGGGGAAGGCACCTTATAAGGGTATGGTCATACCTCCTAGACCATCAGCTTGTAGTGCTCAGGCTTTGGTATCTGGTGCACCTCATGCTGGTCAGCATCTTCCATACCACAATCCTTATCAAAACCATAACTATAATCCTGATACGTACAGCAGTTTTGAAGATGATTCTTCTTCTGCTTTACTTAATCTTGGAGGTACTGCAGTAGCTGGTTTCCACCACCCATTTGTTGGGATGTTTGGTGAGATGGTTTATGCAAGAGTTTTCGGAAACTCGCAGAGCTTATACACGTACCCAAATTCATACCACCTAATGGGAAGTAGTAGCCCCAGGTTGAGAAGGCAGGAGATGCAGGCAAACAAGTCATTGAACAGAATCTCAATTTTCCTCTTCTGCTGCTTTCTTCTATGCCTTATCGTGTTTTGAACTTTGATTTAGGTCTGTGGGTATTGTATACTCTGTAAAAAGCAACGAATGTAAGCTTATGATACGTTAGTAGAATGAGATATAATATATATGCGGTATATTAGATAATTAACATTAAAGCATGTTATTTATCTGCTATGTGTTGTTGGGGGCTCAGTTGAACTTTTGTATTTTAAAAGGTGTACCCATAGCTGTGTGAAGCTTGTGTTATGTAAAGCTGGCCGGGACATGTATTTACCTTGTGGTATTGATCTGTAACTCTGTATTGCTAATTTCTTCTTACATGTACGCTGAATTGCTAGTGGTGATTAACGCAATTTGACCTGTATCTGATGCTTATTGATTGGTGCCTCCACTTCAAAGTCTCGAGTTGAGGTTCTCCATGTCCAAATTGTTGTCGGTGATACTGGCCTATCTTGTCATCTGGCATATCGCAGTAATGTCCACGAAAGATAACACTATGAGAAGAGGTGGTGTCCTATGAAAAAAGGTCTTTAAAGGAATTTTATTATTTTGGGAAACTGTCTTTAAAGGATTTTTTTTTTTTTTGGAAACTACTTTACAAGAAGTTATTAAAAAAAAGGTCTTTGGAGAGGAAGTTATAGAATATTCATAATATATTGTTTGTCCAAACCCAAATATATAAATTGGATAAGAACTAAAATAAGATGTGGTGGGTACCAACGAGTTGCGTTAATCGGCCATTGATTGCTCTGTTATGCGTTAGGTACTATGGCCTTGTTTCGTAGCAGATGCATTATGCATATGATAAAAAAGATGCAAGTCTTTTTAAACATACATATTTTGTAGATAAACTGCGAATCTTTCTTCCTGTGCATTGATCAAGGTTGGTAGTAGTGGTGGAGCCTCTAGGGCCTTGAAAGTAAGAAGATTCTTTATTGCTTAGGTTCTTTCGCGAGTTTGTCAACTTTCCTTCGCCCCTCCAAATGTTCTTTTGTCAATTTCACAAGTGATATTTCAACTACAATGTAAAGGCAAGTGTATTGATGGAGAAATATCAGGTTGATATTTATTTTGTGATTGGTTCACTTATCCCAATTGCTACTCTATCTATTCCCTGGCCTATTGTGAGATTTTTTTTTTTTAAAAAAAAAATTATCATTGTTGCACATCTCATTTCTAGGGCAATAATTTTTTCTTTGGTAGTGATGACAATTATTTAATGATATTATGATGTGATATAATTAAGCTATAATATGAAATTGTGTCTCTGGTATGTCTTTATTGTTTCATTTCTTGTTCTTTTCTTAATTGATTATCCAAAAAGCAAATTAAGCTATAATGGGAGCTTCAGACACAATGTAGGTTGGATTTGGTTAATGATTAGAGTAAAAGAAAATAATGAGAGAAGTAGATTTTTCCTGATTATTTTAGATTGAGAATGGGTACTTTTTCCTTCTTCTCTTTTTGAGTCTTTGTTATTTTAAGTAATCAATCATTATTTTTTTTATGCCTAATGGAAGCTAATTTTTTTTTTTTCTCTTTTTAGTTGTTTTTCATATTTTTTAAATTTTCTTTAAAAAGTTCTTTATTCTTTTGAATTTGTTGATTTTTTTAAATCTGTTGAATATGTAATTTTGTTATCTTCCTTTTAGTGAAATTTTCAGTTTTAGTTTTAGATCTATTATTATTGGTAGATTTTGGGATTATTTATTTGAATTTATAGTGAATCTTTATTAATATTGTGTTTATACTTCTATTTTAGAAATTTCATTGTGATTATTTGATTTTTTTAGTTTATAATTAAATAATACTTCATAAAATGTAAGTTTTAATAACTATAACATATCTATATTTAAAGATAATAGAATTGGACTCAAAGAAATATAATATGCATCAAATATTGACTAAAAACACCCACTAAATGTAGTGTGGATACGTCAATCCAATTTGATATTTTAAGGTGAGATTTCTGTTACGTATTTGTTTTAAATACGTAATTTCATTTGTGAGATTTTTACATTATAAAGTTTTATATCTTTGTATTATTATTTTATATTTTTAATTAATAAAATCATTTTATTTATTTTAAGGAAATATTTTTATTTTGAGATAGAAAATAATAAACACTTTTGTTATTATAATTTTATGCTGATTTTTGTTAATTTCATTATTTAAACTTCGATTAGAATAAAATGATTATTTATCAAAAATTGTTATTTTTAGATTTTAGATGTGAAATATCTATCAAGTTAAATCGTAATGTCACAATTTTCATCTTTATTTTAAGATTTTAAATATGCACTTATTTATTAATTTTATTTTTATTATAAAATATTTTATATTATTTATTTGATTAATCGTAAAAAATTATATTATACTTTTTAAAAAAATTATGTCTTATAAGATTGAAACTACAAATTAATAGACATTTTTTTTTTGTTATCTTTATAGCTAATTATAAGTTTTAAATTTTTTTATTATATTATATTTCAGGAGCATTCAATGATTTTGTCAAATACATATAGCAGGCAAAAAGTAAAAAAGAAGCTATCATAGGCTAAAATTTCAAAAAAAAGGATCAAAATTCCACGCTTACAAAGAAAAATTATATTTTAAAAGAGGAAATATTCATGCACATGCTGTTGCATAAAATTGACATAAGACTGTCCCACTTGTTGCTTTGGTTTGGTAATTTACTTTTCTAAGAAAAATTTAAACTCTAAACAACTTGCAATATACTGACTCTTTACCTTTATAAATTCCATTCTCTCCCTCTTTCGTCTTTCATTGGGTTCATTGTCAATGTCTTGTTTGACATGCATGTAGCAAAATATCATTAAGTAACACTCACCAGTGTCAAATCTCTATGTCTTGTTTGGTTTACTATACCACGTAACTTGTTGCTCGATGGAATAGCACATGAGAAAATGGAAATTTATCTGTAACTAAGCTCAGTTAGTGATTTTTCCCATAATAATGAATGACTTTCTTTTAAGTTAGGAGGAGTTGATCCCAAGTTGGAATTAGCCACCTTGAAGAAAAGCCATAAACCGGGAGCCCAGTTTGGTCATTTTATGGCAGTGATCCATCAAGTTATGGAACCCACGTGATGATATAAGTGGAAAGCCCACTTTGGGTTGGGGAAACGTCGATTCTCTAGAAATGGCCAGTTCATGCAAATTTTTTTTTTTAGTTTATGAAAGATTAGGATTTTATGAAGAAATTTTTTTTCAACAATTAGGCTTTTTTTAATGCTTGAAAATAATAATTTGGTGATAATTACCTCACTCAAATAAAATAATAATAATGATGATAAGAACCATATAAATTTTTTTGTATGCACTACCATACCAACCAAGTGCGCGATTTATATATGATTTGTTGCTTGAGATATCTCTTTCAAATTCATTTTTTAAAAACCTAAAAAAAAAAAAAAAACCATTAAACCCCTAACTTTCTAGTAGAAGTTAAGTCCGAAGAAAAATGATCAGTGCTATTTAATATTTACACTGCAAATTCATCCATAATAAAATCAGAGTTGTATTCCCAAAAAATTGTTGCTGCATAGGATCTAAACTGGGGACCTTCAGTGTGTAAGAATGACGAGATAACCACTACACCACAGCAAAGTACCATTTTAAACGTTGTAATCTTTTTCCTGAAATTGCAACAAATTATCTTTTAGTGCTCTTCATGCGCTTACATTTCTCTTCCTATGTATGGTAAATAATTGATTATAGCAAATCATACTGTGTATTATTCTATTATCTATAAGTCCTTCCATTCTACTGTATACTTCTTTCCCATAAATATATAGCTCACTTATTCTTCCAGTTTTGGAATATGTACATAGGACAAAGAAAGAAAAAAAAAAAAAAAACATAAACAAATTTGTCTATATAATAAACACGTAACATGCTTAGCAGTCAAATCAAGTTAGCTACCAACTCTAATGAGATTATTAAATATTCTAGAGCATAACACTAATCTTCCCGAAAAATACCGCTTGTTCATCACTAGTTTTGTTTACACACTCCATTGCCACGAAAATATAAAATTAATTATCTTATTTATCGTAAAATTAATGTTAATTTTGTTGGGTTTTTTTGATAGCTGGTCTATATTTAGACAGTTTTAGTTCTTTAAAGATATTCTTTGGGTGGCTAATATTTCTTTGTCTGCCGCAGCCATACAGATAGATGATCAAAATTATTAGCACATACTTTAGAAATTGCGAAACACTTCCAATGGTTGGGTCAGAATTCTCGGCTCTTCGATTTTCGCATTCATTATTTATCTCTTTAATTTGTTTTAAACTTAGAAGCATGTGAGTGGATCATTATTCACCGCACTCACATTGAATATTGGATTAATATAAATAATACTTTATAATATATATCAAGACTTATAGTGTTTAGATGTTGACTCATATTGTAAAATGTCTGTTTCTCTACGTGTTATTCTGTGTTTAAATTCGTTATTTGATTTATTTCTTTTTTTTTATCTAATTTCTTTTAGCCATATTTGTCTAGGACTATCGCTAGCATCTTCGCCGAAGATAACTCTATAAAAATCTTCGATTTTTCTACCTTTTTTTCAGTAAAAAATTATTTATCTATAATATTTTTTTTCTTATGCTTGGTTTGTTATGCCTTTGTCATTGTATCTCTCTTAAAATAAATTTTTCTTTATGCATCAGGTTTCTTATTTCTTGTGAACGAAATTTCTTTTATAGTTATATTTTTTTTATTAATCAAGAATTTTATTTGTAAATAGATTATTGGTCATAATTCTTATTTTTGTGGGATATTGATCTTTAATTTTGATGTATTGACTATGTATCCTTGTTTTATTTAACAAAAAGTGTTTTTCTAATTAAAAAAAAAAAAACTGCTTGAACTCAATACAGATAAATTTGATTTATAACTTCTTATATTTTATTATCGATGAGATTAAAATTATACATTTATATACATATATTGTTTTAAAGCAATTAAAGAATAATCTTTAATTTCCTTTCCTAGAGCACATCACAAGTAATTTCCAACCAGCACATACATAACAAAAGTATATATAGAAAGACATTTTGTTTTTGGACGATAGTTTTGATAATGAAATATCAAATCCATTTTGTTTCCACTAACCATTTCTTCAAAAGAAAAAAAATATATATATATATATATATATATTATTGTTTCTTTTTTGCTGATGAATTATTGTACAAATGTGCAATTGGACTGAAGCAATTTTAAATTCAACTCCAACCCAAGTTTCTTTGTCTTACGATGCTAACAATGGATTAACGCCTGTGAATTTGGTCTTTCAACGTGCATGCTCCAACAAATAAATAACAAAGATACATTCTCTCGTTCCCAAAATTGGGCTCTACATGTCAATTATTCAATGCCCAAGAATTATGAAACTTGCACGTCCCTTAGTTTATCACTACGACAACGTCACTTCCAATAATAATAATATCTAAAGCTTATACTTAAGATTACACCCTTTCTTTTAAATACTACTAGTCCATAAAGATATTAAGGTATGCATTGATAAAAATATTATTCAAAAGTGCATTGTGATATTATTAGATTAATAATTTAATAGTCAAGAGTTTATCTTATAACATAAGAAATTAAGATTTAAATTTTGATAATTATCAAAATATGTACAATACAGTCAAAATAAAAAGTGTTATTATTTTAAAATTATAAATTTAAACTTCAACAATATTCTATCATTTAGAATCCTATATCGATTATAAAACATGTGCATAGATGAATTATATGTGTTAGTATTATAGTTCTGTGTAGAGGTATTGAGTTTTTGATTAGTTGTATATGTGGGTTCTGTTAATGAAAAAATTCCACAGTATTCAATAGAATTTTAAAATATTTTTTTATGAAATTTTTTTTTTAAAAAAAGTAAAAAGTAAAAAGAGAAAAACGAAAAGAAAGACTGGAAAGGAGGAAATAAAAAAAGGAAGACTAGAAAGGAGGAAAGAAAGATATAAAAGAGAAAGACACGGTCCACCTTCCACGGGGTTAGTAGTTTCCAAGATGGTATGGTATAAGAAGCAGCCTGTGAATTCAGGAACCTTTTGGAAGCCAAAACTCTAGCCCATTAAGGAATGGCAAAAAATCTACTGGAGCTTAACGGAAGCATATTAATCAGGAGATCATCAACTTCAAGCCAGCTGTCTCCAAGAACGAAAACCCCTGCTCCATTTTTATCGAAAACATATGATTTGTTGGAAGAAAATGGACAAGAATCATCATCATCATCATCATCATCACCATCAGGAGAAGATATTGGTGGTGTTGATGGTAAGAAAATTATATCATGGAATGCTGAAGGAACTGGATTCATAGTTTGGTCTCCGGCCGAGTTTTCAGAGCTCACCTTGCCTAGATACTTCAAGCACAACAACTTCTCTAGCTTCATTCGCCAGCTTAATACCTATGTAAGTCTTATTATTAGATATCATTGTGATTACAGATATATATATCCATGCTATGATAGCTAATGCCAACTGATGGAAAACACAATTATTTTATGCAATTGTGAGCCATTTAAGATTTTATTTTATTTTTTTCAACACCAAAATGATATGTATAATTTTTGTGTGTATGTGTTAATTATGTTCGTATCTTGATTAGGTTCTGCTTTTTATTTTTATTTTTTAAAAAATTATTTAGGCATGTGTTGTTGAATTTGGAAGCAATTTATTCTTTCTGTGCACATATTTAGAATTCTCAAGAGACATTTAATTTAATTGTAATACTTGTTGCTTCAGGATTCACTTTGTCAAAGTCTACTTATGAATTAAGTATGTGAAATCATTAATCGAACGCTAAGGGTTTTTCTATGAGAGTTTGGTCATTCTTTAATTTTACAGATTTAATTTTTAGAGTTATCAATTAGAACTAATAATTATCTCGCAATGTTACTTATTCCTTAGTTTTATAGAATTGAAAAATAAAATATTTTTAAGTGCGTCAAGCCAGGATAGAAATACACAAAAAGAAATTTATCTCAATGGATATGTGAGGTGATCCTAGAATATTCTTATTATATATATTAAAAAAAGAAATTAATAATATATATATATATTAATTATCGATTAATATTTTTAAAAAACTCAAACATTTTCAAATTTTTGCAATTGAATCTAAAACTTTAAAATAGGTTATTATATGTTATATTTTGACATATTTAGTTTTAACTCTACTTATGATCAAAATTAAGTGGATTAAGTTTTTTTAACAAAGATATTTTCAATTATTTTTTAAGTATTTTTTTTAGACAATAGAGTTTTATTCCCAATACAAAAAATAAAAAACAAACAAATATCTGACGTTTCACATTAATAATTATTACAAGCTAACAAAATCAATTTTAATTTTGAGTAGAATCAAAATTAAATATACTAATTCAGCATATAAAAACATATTTTAAAACTTTAGATCCAACTGTAAACCAAGTTGAAATAATTTGAGTTTTTAAAATTTTCTAGGACATGTGGATAGGCAAACAGCGACTTGTCGAAAATTTTCTATTACAAGAATTCTGTTTCTTCCATTCCACAAATTTGGTCAAAATATAAAATTCAAGCCCCAACCTTTTTCAGTCAAAATGTGGGATCATTTTATTTTTCTTTGTAACAGTCAAAATAATCATACCACGGACGGCTGTTGTTTAACCTAGACTTTGATCGCAATACTCACATGTTTAATGATGGATGAGAGATAATTTATGGGTAGCATTGAATTCAATGCAGGGATTCAAGAAAACATCCTCCAAGCTATGGGAATTCAAGCATGAGAAATTTCATAAAGGCAGCAGGCACTTGCTAGTGGAGATTACAAGGAAGAAATGCGAGCCAAGTGTTTTTCCGGCATATCTCAAGTCTTCCGATGAAGAGAATCAGAGATCTGCCCTTGAGAAAAATAATCGTTTGGTATTGATAGAGGAGAACAATAACCTTAAAAGAGAGAACTTGGAACTGCAAATGCAATTGGCCCAGTTCAAAGCACTAGAAATGAAGTTGTTGGATTACCTTACTCAATACATGGGGACCAAACATAACAAAATTAGGAAGCTGTGTTAGGGGGGGCTTGGAAATATTCCATGAAAAATGAATGAAAAATAAAAAATAATTTGTTTTTACTTATGATTATAAGTTTATTTTTCTTTTTGAGTTCATGAGATACTTAATGGATTGAAAAAGTATTATGGACTACACAATCAAATTCGAGACTCTACTTCTCAGGTATACACTTTTATTGATAGATTATATTTGCATATACTACTTTTTTTTTTTAGATTTATATTTAACTTGACAATTAATTAATTCAATTTCATCAACTAATTAAGTCTGGTTTATATGCTAACATGAGTTCTATTTTGCATTATACTATTTTTTACACACCAACAAAATATATGCTTAGTCTAATCAAACAAGTATAATTTAATATGATTAAAAATATTTATTTGTAGACTTAATTATTATTCAATTTTAAATCAAAATAGAATTAAAATTGAATTGATTTGAAATTAATTGAAACTAAATTTGTGATTCATGATTTCAAATGGAAACTAAAACATTGACTTATTTAATTTCATTTCAATTGCAGGATATATCACATGCCATTATATGGTATCACATGAACATACATTTTATTTCATCTGCCCAAAAAGGTTGTTACTTATAATTTTTCATATTATTTAAAAAATTATATTTAATGTTTTGACAACTTATAATATATTTTTTATTTATACCCTTAATTATATTTAATAAGAAAATAACTGCACTTTACTAATTTAATAATTAATGAGAGTAAATTATAAACTTTTAATTATAATTAAGGAAGATGGAAGTACAACTTTTTTGAGACAGAAAGATTACTATTTATCTGAAATCATGCTTTTAATACTTTAGGCCAAGGTGTGGTACTTCACCTTTGGGGTTTATAAACATGATTAGTTGATTAATGTGCACATAATTAACAGAATTAAGGGATCTATATTACCCTAACTTAATTAATATTCAATTTTAAATCAAAATAGAAAAAAATGAGAGAAAAAATATCAACAATATATATTCACCTAAATAATATAACATTTTATAATTATTTAAATATAGAAACATATCATTACAAATATTAAATTTGTCACCGTTATGCAAAACTATCATATAAAGTTCAATTAAATAATAAAAATATAGAATAAATTCATTTACAAATTTTATTCTCATTGTGAGCTCCTAAAAATCACAATTAATATTATTATAAAAACTTTCAATCTTCAACTCGCCTTGTTGAAATATAAAATAAGTTTAAAATTCAAAATTTCATAAAAAGGAAAAATCATAAATTTATTATTCTTAATTTTAAAATTTTAAATATTAATATAAAAATACTAATCTCTTGTATGTGTATTGATTACTAAATATGCGCCGAAGTAAATAATTAAAAAGGACAAATTTCCATGAAGAGAGGTAGAAAATTGGTGAAAAACAATGACTTTTTAGTGAACTCTTTTCTTTGACATGGATTTTATGCCATTTCTTAGCAATTATGCTTTGTCAGAAGTTCAAGGATTGCTATAGACCAATAGCTTGCTAAGTTAAGAGCATAAACGTTTCTACCATGGATATCTTATTTTGCTCTTAAAAAAAGTTCATAAACATTGAACCTGCTAAATTAAAAGAAAATTATAATCAAAATTTAGTTCAGCAATACTGAAATTGTCTATGAGATTAAAAGATTTTAAGTTCAAATATTTATTGAAGTTAAATTAATAAAAAAATAGGAAACAATTTATTTTAATAAAAAATAAGACTGCTAATAAATAATAATTATTTTTTTTTATCAAAGCTAATAATTGTTTTTTATTATTTATTAAATAATCCAATAATAATTATTTAATATTGAATTCTTTAAAAAAATAGGAGTATAAAATTAGATTTATATCCAAAAACCACATGAAGCCATTAATCACCATCCGAAACCCAATAAACCACCTCTAAATCAATGAGTTGTTATATGATGGATCTCTTGTCTATATTCATATTTGGTCTACATCCATTTGAAAAAAAGAGAGTATAAAATTAAATTTATATCCAAAAACCACATCAAGCCATTAATCAGCATCTGAAGCCCAATAATGGGTTGTTATATTATGAATCTCTGGTTTATATCCATATAACAATATAAATCAGAGGTCTATGACATGTGTGAAAATTTTTAAAAAAAAATATGCTTCACACTTCACATTTCACAAATATTTTTTTATCATTTTTTATTTTTATAAATGAAATTTTTGTATATTTTTATATATGATATATAATTACATTAATACAATGTATAATTAAATTAATATATAATTATTTTATATTTTATTTAATTATATTATATTATTATAATTAAATAATTTATCTTATTATATATAATTATATAGAAGTATTATATATAATTTAAATTATTATATTAATTAAATTATATTATTACATTATTATATTAAATTATATTAATATAAATTTATTTTAATATAATATTAAATATTATATTATATTAATTTATGTTTAATATTATGAACATTATTAAATGAATTTTTGGTTTTTTTTGTGATTTATTTGTTACATGTTGTAGGTTGATTATTTTAAATATATAAGTTCATTTGTTATGAATTGTATATTCATTTTTTGTAAAATATAAATTTATTTGGTATAAATTATTGATTCATTTTTTGTAAATTATAAATTTATTTTTTTGTAAACTATATGTCTGTTTGGTATAAATTGTAAAATTCATTATTAGTAAACTGTAGATTCATTTTTTTTGTAAACTATAAGTTCATTTTGGTATAAACTATAAATTCATTATCAATAAATATTATATTTATTTTTCGTAAACTGTAATTCATTTATGTATAAATTATAAATTTTTCATAAGTAATTATTAGTAAATTGTAGGTTAATTTTTTATAAGCTGTAGATTTATTTTTTGTAAACTGTAAATTCATTTTGGTATAAATTATATATTTATTATCAGTTAACTATAAGTTCATGTTTTGTAAACTTTAATTTCATTTTTTTATAAACTATAAATTCATTTTTTGTAAACTGTAGATTCATTATTAATAAATTATATATTCATTTTTTGTAAACTGTAAGTTCATTTTTTATAATTAAATATTTTAATATTTTCAATTTATTTTTGTAATATTGAAACTCATAAACCTACAATTTATATAAATTTTTTAATGAAAAAATAAGTGCAAATTTTTAAAAAATATATGAAATAATAATAACAATAAAGCCGATGTTATTAAGAAAGATGAATAAAAATACAAATATATATATTTAAAATAAAAAATAAAATTTGCTAAAAAAATAAATAAAAACATAAATATCTAAAATAACAAATTTATTAAAATAAAATAATAATTACGAAAAAAAAATAAAATTTTTCGTATTTATTATCACATTCTCAATTGTGCTTAGAGGTCATATAATGGATGAATAAAAAGGGGATTTGCATGTTCTCACCAATTGAACATGCTGTTCAGTTGGATCTGATTGGTAGAGTACATGGATATGTTTCTGCTGAGAACTATTTCAGTAACTTAAGGGACCATGATAAAACTGATAAGACGTATGGTGCGCTTTTGAGTTGTTATGTTAGGCAACGTCAAACTGATAAGCCAATCTCCCATTTTGAGAAAATGAAGGAGATGGGCTTTGCCTCGTCCCCTCTTGCTTACAATGACGTAATGTGTCTCTACACAAATGCTGGGCAGTATGAGAAGGTTCCCAATGTACTAACTGAGATGAAGGAGAACAAGGTCTGTCCTGACAACTTCAGCTACCGAATCTGCATCAATTCTTATGGGGCTAGATCTGACCTTGAGGGGATGGAGAAAATTTTGAACGAGATGGAATGCCAACTGGGCATTGCCACCATGGACTGGAACACATATGCTGTTGCTGCCAATTTCTATATAAAAGCTGGCCTTGCTGATAAGGCAATCAGTGCCCTGAAAAAAGCAGAAGAAAAGCTAGATAACAAGGATGGGACTGGCTATAACCATCTGATATCACTCTATGCAACTTTAGGGAATAATGCTGAAGTCGTGAGATTATGGTATCTGGAGAAAAGTGCATGTAAGAGGCTCATAAACCGGGATTTTATCACCATGTTGGAATCTTTGGTGAGGCTTGGTGATCTTGAAGAAGCTAAGGAAGTACCGAAAGATTGGGAATCATCTGGCAACTTTTATGATGTTCGAATACCAAACACAGTTGTTATTGGGTATTGCAGAAAGGGATTATATGAGAAAGCAGAAGCTTTGCTTGAAGAATTGATAGAGAAAGGAAAGGTTACCACCCAAACAGTTGGGCTGTCATTGCTGCGGGATACATTGAAGAAGGTAAGGCTGTAAAAGCTTTTGAATGCATGAAGGCTGCCCTCTCTCTATGTGTGGAGAACAAGGGAGGGAAGCCAAACTCTCGGGTGATCTCAGACATTTTGAGTTGGCTTGGTGATGAAGGTAGTGCTGAAGAGGTAGAGGCTTTTGTGGCTTCTTTGAGTGCTGCCATTCTGGAAAACAGAGAGATTTATCATGCCTTGTTGAAGGCAAATATAAGAAGTGGCAAAGATATTTGTGGACTTCTGAACCAAATGAAAACTGATCAAATAGATGGAGATGAAGAAACAGGGAAAATACTTGGCATGAGGCTGAAGTAAATCTTATGTGATTTTATTGTTAACAGAATCATGCAATTGTAGTCCTTCAATTTGTTTTTCCAATGAATATAGGAGTTAGGAATTACAATTTTGCAAAGATGATTTTCTCATGTGTTATTGATACAAGCTGTTACTACTTAATATATGCTGAGCAGATGCCAAACCTGATTTTAGCCATTATAATGTGGCTATGAATATACTGTCTTCAGAACATAAATCAATCTGGCAAGAGCGTGGGTTGATTTAGAATTTGCATTTTCAGTTAGCGAACAGAACCCTGTTCATTGTAGTATAAAAAGCCTCTGCATCCTTTGGGTTTTCTACCTTTTCTAATGGGCTGCTGGGGGTGGCTCTCTGATGTTCTTTTTGACCTTGTAATGATCAGATTTAGTATCTTTTGTTCTTGTTTTTATGATTACTTTGGCGGTGTTGGGACTTTTGCAGTATACATGTGTTTTGGTGCTGTTCACGATGGTGTTTATGATTGGAACTCTCACAAATCCTTGTTTTGATCTATGTAATGATTCAGATGATTTTGTGCTAATCTCATTATGAAAGGTAACCACTACTAGCTTTCTGCGAATATTGTTGCTGCTTTGTGCTTTGTTCTAAACTTATATGGATTTATGTTTTCACTGGATTTTCTCTTAACCTGCCAAAATGATGCATGCCCTTTAAAATTGGTACCCTTGCTTCTGCTTATCAGTCTTCGAGCACTGTCAATCTTGTAGTTCAACGTACCGAATTTAATTTATCGTTAGGTTTGATTATATAATTATGTACTCGGTTTAGCAACGAAAGTTTCTTTTTTTTTGGGGGGCTGGTGGAACTATTCCATTCTATTAGACCAAGTTGTTTTCATACCATATTGGCTACTTGCCATGGTCCAAAAAGTTTTAGTAATTTACAGGACCGCCACCACTATTTGCCAAAGAATAATAAAAACATTACTTCCATTTGAAGCCATTTTGGATCCTAATTTATCAAAATAATTGCTGGGATTTACAACGTTGCAATCAGTCGTGCAGTTAATCATCCACGTGTGGTTGGCTTTGATGCATTCTACAAAATACATGCTATCAGAACAACTAAGTAGCCACAAGCCTACAACATAATGATAAGAACAAAGGATATCAAACAAGGTGCAATAGACCAATGGTACAAGCGAATCCTGAAAAGGGTTAAATGACTGTTGAAACCTTGCAAGCTTCCATACAGAATTACTCATCCAAACAGTGCAACCACAGAAAAGCCTTCATATTATAGCTTACCCTTACTCCAGCCACAAGGCTAGAAAATAGCAACATGATAGCTTAGATTCGACACAAAAATGCACAGTTGTAAACAATTAATACCAGAAACCATATCAAACTGTTTATCACTCAAAATTTAGTTGCATATGACATCCATAGACACCGGGGACATGACTAAAAGTGTAGCTTAGTCTGGCATTATTGGACGGAATCACGTCAACCTACTCAGACAGGGTCGATTTCAGCTCCCCGTTGTTTTGCAGCTCCATTATAATATCACAACCTCCGATGAGCTCACCTTTGTAATAAAGTTGGGGAAATGTTGGCCAGTTAGAGAAGACCTTTAGTCCCTGCCTAACTTCTTCATCGGACAAGATGTCAAAGGACTGAAAACTTACACCCTCCTCCCTGAGGGCATTTACAACTTTGGAACTAAAACCACATCTGGGAGCATCTGGAGTGCCTTTCATGAAGAGCATCACTGGTGAAGAAGCAATCAAACTCCTTAAACGATCTTCAAGAGTCTCTTTTGGAACAATCCCTTTCTCAACCAGAACCCTTCTAAGTTCTCCACTTTTCTGCATCTCCAGCACAATATCGGATCCACCAATAAGCTCACCTTTAATATATAGTTGAGGAAAGCTGGACCAATTTGAATAAACTTTAAGACCTTGACGAACTTCTTCGTCAGTAAGAATGTCAAAACTCTCAAAATGCACCTTTTCTTCTCGAAGGATTGAAACTACTTTCCCACTGAAACCACACTTAGGTTCATCAGGTTTTCCCTTCATGAACAATACAACTGGGCCAGAATTGATCAGGCTTTCAAGACAGGAGGTCAAGGTTGTGCTCAACCCAGTGGATTCTGAGATGCCACCCTTTCCCCTTCCACCGTCACTACCTTTTGCCTCCACAGAATCATTAGTATCAATTCCATGATCTCTGAAAACATCTTTTAGCTCACCACTTTCATGCATTGCAATTGCTATGTCACATCCTCCAAGGAACTCTCCTTTGCAATAAAGCTGAGGAAAAGTTGGCCAGTTAGAGAACTTCTTCAATCCCTCACGCACCTCATTATCGGACAGAATGTCAAAACTTCCAAACTTCACATTCTCATTCTTCAAAATACCAACAACTTTCTGGCTAAATCCACACCTAGGTGCTTCAGGGCTCCCTTTCATAAATAGCATGACTGGATGAGAGTTAATCAGCTGCTGCAATCGCTTTTCTAATGCATCATTACTGCCATGTTGAACTTGATTTGCCACTTGGGAAGAGCCATTCTCTTTTGCAAGCTCTTTGACTGTTTCAAGAATACTGGGTGCAGCTGCCATTCCGAGGCTGGCTGGGGCTGCAGGTTCTCCAGGATTAACAGACCCAGCAACTTTAGCAACTTTGTTGGCCAAACTGGAGGGATCTGCACCTTCCAATGTGTCAACCTTCTTGCCATCCTGAAGAAGAAAATGCATTTCAATAAACAAAAGGACCAATTCCATGAGAGTTTCATCAAACTGAAATCTTCAGCTCATTTTCCACCACTGAGTACTGACAAACAGAAAAATGCCCTTAAAATCGCAACAACAACATTTTGAATTCAATAATAGACAACATTTGTCGGTGATGGTAATGTGTACCAATTTTTAGCTGTTAATGAATGATTGAACTGTATCATTCACCTTTGGCACACACATGGGCAAGTATGGCATCCTGTAAATATGAGTGCTTCACCATTTGGCATGCATAATAAAATAAAATTAAAAGAATAAGAATCAATTGATAAAAAGCCCTGATTTCAATTGTACGCAACAAAGGCCATGGATAATTCAGGGTCTATTCCAGAGTGTAAATATGTAGTCACCATCAATTAAGATGGCACAAAGTTAAATGTTAAACCTATCCAACTCTAGCGCCCACCAGGCTTTTCTCTTGAAGTGATTTGAATACTGCAAGTGGATAATAGGTATTACAACAATGATTGAGAAAATAGAGTAACCTTCAAAATTCAATGTCCATTAAATCAATTTAAAGCTTTCTTTAATCCTCACAGGACTATCGAGGTTCTGTTTACAACATTATGTCTTCCTCTTAGACAACCTATGCCAAGTTCATGTATTCAACTTTATCCTACAATATCCTACTTTTACCCTTTAAAACTTCCAAAAGTTGGGGGAAGAAAGCCCGTTCCACCAGCAAAATGTTTTTTATCATCTCTACATCATTTGCCTTTCCACTCTTAAGTGGAGAGCACAGAAGATAAAAACTGACTACAGTCATGTAATTACATCAACCACGTAGGTAGCTAGCTAAAATGGTTTCATGACCAACTTGGTTTCACCTTTTACAAAAATTAAATCCCACAATTACACATTAAATGAATAAGAATAATGCTTTGCGACAAATTATTTCATCAGCAATACTTCTCTATGCAACTTGTCCGTGCATGCACCATTTTATCCACATATCAGACTGAGCACATAGCCTAATACTCATAATTCTTCAAAGCAAAAATGATTCCATGGCAATGAAATATTATAACTCATACTCAGTGGACCTAGATAGTTCATAGTGAAGCAATAACACTGAGATTACTTCTACAATATATGATCATACTACCACAATCCATCTCAAGCTAGCTAACTAATCAGTGGTCTAGAAAATTTTCATAATAGTATTTAATTCACACACTTGCTGTCGATCATTTTTACAAAATTTAAATTCAATCATTTCACTCTTTCATAAAACTTTCATCAAATCCATTATCCATCCCAATCCTATTGCAAGCAACTCTCTTCACGTAGCCTCCAATCATTATGGTCCTACAACTTTGTGGTTCGCTTAACCTTCAGAGAATACTGGTACTCCAGAAAAAAAAAAAAATAACTCTTTACGATGAACATCCTAACTTTAAAATTTTCATCTCTAGATAAGCTTAAATTCAAAGTTATTGAAGTAAAAATCAATAGCAAGCAGCAACTTTCAAAGCTGAACACGGTAACCAAAAAATCAAAATTTGAAATTGGCAAAAGGAGTACCAATCAAATTTATCAATAAGAGAGAGAGAGAGAGTCAAACCTTAAAGAAAACAAAGAACGGCACAGCAGAAACAGCATATTCCTCAGATATCTCAGGGTGCTCCTCCGCTTCAACCTACAAATTCAACAACACCCATCAAACATCGCAACAGAAAATTAATAGAAAAACAAGGAACATATATGTATTGATATAGACAGAGAAACAGAGAACCCTGAGGAAGTAAGCAGTAGGGAAATCGGTGGAGAGATGGGAGAAAACTTGGTCCATGTGCTTTGAGGCGTCGCACCATGACGCCCAGAAGTGCAGGATTACCACTGCGCCACTGCTGGTCACTTTATCAAGCTCCGTCTTCGACTGCACGTCCTTCACCGCCCCGGCCATTTTATTATTATTATTATTCTTTTCTCTTTGTTTCGAGCCCTACTTTCAGATATCAGATCACTATTTCCGCTTTATCAAAACCAAACCTAGAAACCATAAATCACTACAAATTGCACTTTTCACTGCACTACAATAATCTGTCACCGTCCATTACGAGATGCTTTAGCGGGTTCCATCAAGATGAAGATTGGAAACGTGTCGTCTGTTGATTGGATAACTTTTAGATGGGTTGGACCCGAAGGATATTTGGACTTGTTACAGATAATGATGACATAAGCCCATTAGTTTGATGCCATGCGTAGGCTAATAAGTTGGCACTAATTTTTGTCTCTCAGATGCAACTGCAGTAAGATTGATTCAACATAATGAGTTCATTTTCATCTTTTGATAATAATTGTTCTGATTCCCCTATCTAGTCTCTTAATGGACAACATATATGATCAATATTTAGATGTTTCCTATAATTGCTTGCTTTATTTTAAAATAAAATAAGCTTTTTTTCTTATAAGCAATATATACACGTGCATGCGCGCACATAATTCATTGCTTGTATTATATATGTACAGGAGACAAAACTTTACCCATTAAGTTTATTTTTTTAGTTTATTACTTATGCAACAAAATAAAATTAATGACCACAGATGCATTAGAGAGTGCTTTTACCAAGCCAAATTCAGACCCAAAAGACAATGCCTTGGGCTTTTTCTATTGCCACTCTAGAGAGCTTTAAACAATAGAAAGAAGCACAAATTTACAAGTTCTCGTATCCCATGAAATGCCAGTTATAAAACACCAGGTCCAAAAGAAAATGTATCATGCTCCTGCGTTGCATCCTTTCCCATTTAATGCCAAACTCACAACTTGCAGTTCATCGAAGATGAAAAATTTTGGGAAACCAATAAGCTCACAAGCTAAGTACTATCTCGTAGCAAAACTCAAACATTTTGGATTGATGTTATCCAATCGAATCAATATTGTTCCAGAATTTCCTCCTTCCGTCCACTTAATTGATTCCTTCTCTAACAGCTTCATGACCTACGCGAAAACACAATTTTTAGCTCAAGAGGGATTTCAATCAAAAGAAATTTTTAAGCACTGAGGAATCCACATTTAGATCTACTTATTGAACAAATCTAACAAGAGTTGTCAGAAAAAAAAAATTAACATAGAATAAGTCGTTGCATGACAACAATTTTAAGTTTACACCAAGCAATACTTTATGACATTGGTTCCATTTTTCCTTTATCCTTAAACCATAATTTTCCTCGTTTGTGAAGAACCACAGGTAGAAGTAGAATCACTGTTACGAGTAATCTAAACCATACATTGACCATAATGCTTGAGATTGGTTTAAAAGGAGGAGGACTTTGCAGTGATAAGAGGGGTAAAACTACAGCTACAGATATCTGATTCAATCTCTCAAACTGAAACATAAAATCCATGCAAAGGAAGACTGAAAATATCTCAGTAATATATCAGTCTATTCATAACCAAAAAGTCAAGATTAAATCAATTAGGTACACTTACCCATCTTCTACGAGCCCCTTTCAACTTATCTACCTCATTTGTCTCGAGGATGATCTTCAGGTACTTAATTGCTGATACAAAAAATGATAGATCAACTTATTGGTTTTTGACATGATACCAAAGTTTAAATAATAGAAAATGTTCACCTACATGAGATTCCAGAAAGTGAAGAAAGATGACACTTCAAAAGATGCACTGCCTCCTTAGGACCATGGTCATGCAGGTCAAGTGTTGCTTCATCCTTTGTATTTACATTTCTAAAGGAATGAAGAAAGATGACAAATATAAATTGAAGAAAACAAAGGAATAGAATTTAAGAAGAGAAACCAAACACTTATTAAACACCAATACTAAAAAGGACAATCACTCACTTGATTTCAAAAATTTTCTGACTGGATTCTTTATCTGCGTTGCGAGCCTTTTCATGAAAAAAATGTCCCTGCAATACCGATGGCATTTAAAGCTAAAAACATCAAACCATCCAACAAGGACCTCCTGAACTTAGCATTGATCTATATGAGGTCCCTTTAAAGGTCAATCAAATTACATTTTTTTCTCCGTAGAATTATTCTATGAACCTGAAAAGCTTTAAAAGTCAGCAAACAAAATTGGTTTTCAATTTGTGGTTTGCTCATTTAGTTAACTGAGAAAGAAAACTCAACCTTGTTTATATTTCAAATGCCTATCACATTGTCAAAGAAAAAAATATACATGATAATTATTAGTAGAAGAAATTATGAATACTGGTATACTTCTTTCTGATGGCAGTCAGAAGCCTTACCTGATCCATAAGTTTGTTAGCTCGATCAAAATCTCCCTTAGAAAATGCATTGACAGCCTGAAAAGGAAGAAACATGCTCATGCTTATTTCATCATGTCCAGAAAAAAATCCAATGGACTTATTGCATACGGCATATCATTCATATAAAAACAAGAGTGAGCAAGCAAGATCCAGCAGGCCCTTAACTATTTAAAATTTATATATTTAAACCTGTCAGTAAGATTAATAAATAATATGTAATAATTAGCACCAAATTAACAGTTCACTTAATCAAATAGTAGGAATACAAATTACCAAATGCTAGATGTAAATGGCCTTACTACCATAAAAGGATAATAATGGGACAAGCAACTTACAGCCTTGTAATATTCCTTCATTGTGACCCGATACTCCTGAACAGCTCTACGGAGCTGCTGGTAACTATCCTCTTCATCATCCTCTGCAACTGACAACATGATAGTTACTATTTTATCCCAACTATGAACAAGAAAAACATGCTCTCATTCACATTTTAATCAAGCATCCCATCAAGTTAAGTTTAAGCATGAAAAGTAAAATCAATCAAGTTAGAGCTTCTTGCAACATAAACCATGAAACTAAAATTGTTTCTGTTTATATAGCTTCTTGCTGGCAGCATCAAAGTTCCATATGAAATGCTTGGTTAACAATGTTTCTCATAAACATGGAAGAAAACATGTACCTTTGTCACTATCTAGCTTTGAATCAACTGAATCATTATCTAGCTTTGAATCAACTGAATCAGCCTTGCGTTCTAAGGTAAAGTCTATTAGAGGCTCAACCACAAGATCTCCAAATACTGCAGACCTCCTTGCTTTCCTAGCTGCTCTTCTATCCAACCCCTCAAATTTGTCAGGATTAAACAATGCAGTCAATATTCCCTTCTGGAGATCATCTCGCTCCATTTGTTTAGGGAATTCTCTCCCATTTATATTTGAAATTCCATTTGCATCACTGGATATATAAAAGCAACAGAGGGATTCATTATGATTTCAGAAGATTCATAAGGATAAACTAATATTCTACCCCTTCATAGGAAAAACTGGTTAATAGCAGAAATTATATTGACCGCCACCTTCTGGGAAAATATAATAAATTCAACTTGCTAGAAATGACTAACATGCATACCTCCAATAGGAACTCTTTGGTGGCACTTTCATTTGGCATGAAGGGACTTCAGAATTTGAATGCACATCCAAAATCTGTAAAAGATCATTTAGTAAGAAAAAAATAAATGCATTAACCAGTTTAATATTGCTCTAATATATAGGTAGATACCATAGAAGAAAACCTAATAGCCAGAATGAAGTAGTTATTGTATGAGAAGGCTAGTTCCACTTAAGACATCCACATTTCAATCAAATTAATTTTGCAACATGTGGAGATGACAGTTGAGAAAGGAAGAAGCTCAAAAGCATAATAACTGTGATTCTCTCACATTTATATTAAATGCAAAACTGTAAACAAGTTTAAGACAATGTGCAATACTAGCAAGCAGACAAAGAAGAAAGGGAAACTTCTACACTGCTTGGGACAAATCACTAAACAAGGATAAATCTTGGCATGCAAAACATTCTCACACACTACCACAGGAGCTTGAAAAGAAAGAATGAATGGAATCCAGTAAACCCTCATCATTTCTCAAATATCTAAAATTTCAGAGATGCGGCAGTTGCTTACCTTATAGTCAGGGTAATATCAATGATAATTGATTCTTCTTCCATAAAATACAAATTAAACTTTCCTTGGCCTCTAATAAAAATGATTACTTTACAGCCCCTTCGGCATGATCCAACCAATGAGTTGCATTCTTAAACTTTGGGAGTTCTACTAACCTTTTCAGTGGAATTATGAAGGTATTTGTTCTCTTCGTCCAAAGTCACTGCTGAACCAGCAAGTAGTTTCTCCATGCTCTGAATGTCCCAAAAGTGACAAAAAAAGTTATTACTGCAACTAGCTAAATGCAATTTCAATTGTTAAAGTATGAAGTATCTTCACAAGTACATTAACCTTTTTATATACACGCATATCCATGTTCATCAAAGATGTTCAAGCATTGCTACATTATTGAGTTAAAAAAAATAAAGCATAAAAATTGCTTATTCAAATAAGTACCGCAACAAAAAGGGAACTCAACAGATTAAACAAAATTATTACCCTGACAGCTTTTATTATTATTATTTTTTACAGATGACGACAAACCCAGGTTTTGTTAAATAAAATATGATCACAAACTAGGTTTATAAATCAGTGTGCCACACACAAGGAATAGATGAAAGAAACTTTCATTTGATCTAATTGCATTTTATTTTGGTGTGTTCAGTACATTCTTAAGATTCTATTATCTTAAATGTAGGATCCTATCACATGATTTGGTACATCCATCAAATCCTTATAAATCAAAGAAGTAAACCCAATTCAAACACTTTCTTTTGTCCTTTTATTGGAATGAAATACTTATTAACCTCTCCAGAGCTGGTACAATAAAAGCTTAATTACCAACTTGAAAGTGGTGCATAAAGTGTACGAAAAAATCAGAAATAGTATAAAAATTTCAGAAAAATCTGAAAGAACCAAATGCATGAAAACTGACATTTACAACAACTTAGACATATAGCATGTGAAATAACGCCAACTAAATCAAAATATAAGAAGAGATGACAATATTACACAATAGGTATAGCCTTGACTCAAGATCTCAAAATTTCTACAAGAAGAAAAATGTTCTGTAAGAAAATAGTTGTAAAAATTCTCAACTGCCCAAACTCAAAATGCAAGGGCAGCTCAGGAAGAATCATGCTATGAAAAGCAGGCAACAGAAAGAGCAAAGATCATCAAGGGGACAATCTATTAAGAAAACCCCCCCGATTGGAAAGAATATGCTGACAACATTCAAGCAGTTGGTTCAGGTGGTAGATAAGAAAGCAGCAATGGCGGCTTTTTTTTTTAATTATTATGATAATTTAGAAAAGGGAATTTTTTTTCCTATTTGTTTTCTAACAATTTTTCCATGTCATAAAGGTTCTTGAAGTTACAGAACTTCTATAACACAGAGGGACATGTGGCTATCAAATAGTATAAAAAAGGAACAGGACAAAATGAGCAAAAGACTAAGGCATTGAAACAGATCAAGAAGGAAAGACCATATTATATAATAAGGATGTAATCACAAATGTTATCACATTAATGCCTGAACGTTATGGCTGGTGATTTTAACTGCAATTGTTTTCTGAGGACTTTAGGTCTTGTAGCCTTTTAGGCTTTTTAGTTAATTAATCCACAAGGATTAATCGTTGGAACACCAAGAAAACTATTTTATTCCAATCCTATGAGAGGAGCAAAAGTCAGCAATAATTTATGGGGCTTATATATGTAACGTCAGCGTGAACTGTAAGTAAGCTTTTGCTTTGACAAAATTAATGATATGATCGCAGAAGAAATGGGCATTAGTCTTTAAATGAAAACAAACCTTGATCATAAAAAGTATACTATGCATACCTTTTGCATGTCATATCCACATGTATCTGCATATTCAAAATAGATCTTGATCAGAAATCTCACAAAATACTGCATTTACTTCCAGCAACACGACATAATGCAAATCAAAGACATTAACAATATGAAGCCCCTTCCCCCCTAACTTTCTCAAAACAAAAAAGAAAAAAAATACCAAGTGCTTGTTGAATCTCATTTCTTTCCAGCTGAAAGCCATCTCCTAGCATTCTGAAGAGAAAATCTTCAATATCCTTATGGGTACGATCACTGTTTGATGGGTTAAGTTTAGTTTCATCTCCCCATATTTCAGACATTGGCAACTCTTTTGCATCCAATTTTATTGGTTTGGTTCCTTTACTGGCACCATTGGCTACTGGCATGGAATTAACATAATCCTTGCCAAGAATGCTTGAAATAGTGCCCCCTGAAACTGGACGCCGCTTCTGCTTTGAAGCTCTTGACTTTCCACTGGAAAGACATGATGTCTCATAAATATGGCTGGAGAATGATCTGGAAGATTCTGTGTTTCTTGCTTCTCCATTAGATGCAACTGCTGGAGAGGTAGAGATACTTCCTTCCATGTCATTCAGGATTTCACAAGCCAAATCTGCATTCCGATCTGCCTTGTAATAAGCAGATGTTACATCTTGAAGAGAAAATGAAGAGCCAAACGCCTCAAACAAACCATTCAATGTCTTCTCATCATTATCTTCACATTTTGTGTTCAAAGGAGATGAATCCATTCAAATATATGTTGAAACTGAAGAAGTCACCCAAAAAAAGGAGGTTAGGTACGCACTTAAGGATTCATAGTTGGAAGGAAGGATGGCATCGCTATAATTTTAAACTAACTGCGGCAGAAGAAGCAATGGACGATAGCTACCAAAACATATTTTTTAACCAGTAAAGAAGAGTAAAACGTCCAATTTGCTTAATACAGAGGCAGCAGCAAGATGAGTTCAACCCACTAATACATATACATCGTTTTTCTTGCTCTAAATGTATAATTTATATGACTGATTATAGGACATCAAATGCATATATGCTAAGACCCAGCTAAAAAGAGTTAAAGCTGCTGAAATTATGAAAGCCGATACACGCGCGAGAGCGAGAGAGAGAGAGAGAGAGAGAGATGGTTCTGTGTGATGTAACTCATTCTGATGATAAATAAAGAAAAATCTTTATTAACTGTCAATGCAACCATCTATCAAGAATACCCCAAAAAGGAATCCACGACTAATTAACAAGACTATAAAAACTAACAGAAGAACCAAAAGAAATGAAGAGAAACCTAATCCGGAAAGTAAAAGTAATTAACTTAATAAATGCAATTATCTTTAACCGACCAAATGAAATAGTTTGCATCTGAGGCGATCTTAGAAATGCAAACGACATTTAAAAAAAACCTTCATTTCCGCTTTTCTTTTCTCAAATGGCTCATTAATGATTTGACCCCCTTAACCCAATCAGCAACTAGATAATCCCGAAAGCACAACAACTACAATCCAGCGCTAATAAAAATCCAATTTCAATCAAATTTTGGAACCAAAAAAACTCCGATATCAACGATCAAGATTGATTTTTTCCTTTGAAATCCATACAAATAAACAAGCCAGCAAATTACAAAAACCAAAACATCAAAACTAGAAACAAAATAGAAGGAAGCAGTCCAAAGAAAACACGATTACTCCACAATTGCCGCAATCGGGTCCAATTATACCCATAGAACTAGAAACTTACAAGAGAAATTGTGATGTGGAGAAGGCACTGCGTTTTGTGGGAAGAGAATTGAGTGACTATATATATATATATATATATATATATAAAATAGTAAAGAAATGTTAAGCGGATGAGCAGTGAGTGTGGTTTTTATGTTGTTGAGTTCAAAAACAAAAGGCGTAGAAGAATATCAGTGCCTTTTGGCGCTCATAAAATGCAGAGTCGCGTCTTCTTTCATTAGATTGTATAATATTGGCTTCCCTTGCAAGTTCTTGGTGGTGGCCCCTCTTCTCTACTTTTGGCGCGTGGCCAATCATGTACTGTACTGACAAAACCCTTCTCGCGAAGTTGTTGTTTCTTCCCAATTCTGTAATTTCACATAGGGGTGTAATCGGTATACCGCGAATACCGAAACCGCGAATTTTACCGATACCGCGAATACCGAAACCGAAAAATCATAATACCGATACCGATACCGAATACCACGAAAACCGCCAAAACCGATACCGCTAAAATTATG
>CATIWR010541581.1:0-12074 GCA_949677035.1 Omphalea diandra
TATATATATATATATATATATATATATATAACTTATATATAATATATTTAAACATAGATAACTTATACAAAAGATATATAAGTTTATGTGTGTGTGTGTGTAAAAGTCCGTAATATAAATATATTATCTTATATTTTATGAGTATAATACATATTCCTATTATTTAGTTAAATTCAGTTTTCTACTGTTCATATATTTTCGATTATTTTCTTTTTCAATTATTTTTTATTTGATTTTTTGGTTCGATTCAATATATTCAAGATTTATGCTTACCCCTAACTACAGATGTCACATCGAGTGACACATTTACTTATGTAGCACTCAAGATATTTAATTGCCTTGGATGCTATAGTGATAGTGTTCAAAATTTATTTAAATGTATATAGAAAGTGAACAAAAATGAATAAAGCCTACATTTGAATTTTCTATCCGAATTTCAGATACAAAAAAAAATGTTCAAATGATGCAAAGAAAGTGACTAAAAAAAAATGAACAAATTCTATATTCAAAGTAAAAAATTTTGTATAAAACCAAATGTGATATAATATGGCTGCTGTTATCAATATAGCCGCATTTGGTTCATTACAATTTTTTTGAAGATATAAAAAATGAACAAAAAAATACAGAATTAATAGAAAAAATACAAAAATTGAATACAAAATTGGCAAATTTTATATCCAGCATAAAATAAAAGAGCAAACAAACATATCTTAGAAGTGATAGTGTCATTATCATCACTCATGCGATGCGTATCACTATTTTTTTTAACATGATTAAGCAGTGAGGTCATTTTTTTTTTTAAAAAAAAAGACGCATGTTTGAGGTCCGCAACTCATCTATTTCATTATTTTCTTTTTTTTTTTTAACAAAAATCTTAGTAACTTTTTTTTTTAGAAGGAAATGGAATTTATTCAGACCAATCAAATGGTTCCATTATTGATTGTATTATATACATGACTTTATTGAACTGAGGCAAAATTGTCTTGGAAATGTGGCACATCATTGGGTGAGACAGTCCGATTCTATTTCCAAACACCTCAAGTTGAGATCTTTAACCAACTTAATACCAAACATCAATGCCCGAGTTTTTGCAAAATGTCAGCTTCATGTTGATGTTATGGGCCTTTTGTTTTTTGGTAATAGGGAAGTTTATTAACTTTAATCAGAAAAGGGAGGAAAACATAACATAAAGACACGCTATCCAATCCATCAGACTCCTCTTTACATCCAACCTATATGTCTAGATGTTATATAAAAAAAATCTTCAAAACATAATACTCACAAGACAGTAAATACTTACACACAGAAGGGCAATAACATCGAAACTCAAAGCCAGGCTAACAAACTCATTTTTTTTCTTTGATGTCATTCTAGCGAAACCATTTGCAATGTTATTCTTTTCTCTATCAGTATGTAAAAACATGACATTACCTATTGCACTACAAAAATCTTTGATGTTAAGGGTGCGATCCTATAAGTAGTAAGGAGCTAAACTGGGAAATCACCATTGATGAAATCAATGGCAATAGACAAATCAAATTCAAAGATGATCCTATACACCCTAATTAAACTTGATTTTGATATCCCACAGGTCTTATAAACCGCTATAACTTTAGCTAACAACGCATTAGACACTTCACAAGAATAGGAAAATATGGTTTTAAACTTACCAGCTGAGTCTCTTAATACCCCTTCAATTCTTTCCAGTTTAGAGCTGCAGATAAAAGAACCATTAATATTCCACTTAACATCTAGAGGGTCTGAGGGGTCCAAACTAGAATCCTTCTTTTTGCATTTTCTTTTCCCCAACATTTGATCAGTTAGGTTGATTTAAAAGCTTGATCTAATTGTATATCAAAAGAATCATTCATTGCTTTAAACCAAAACACAAATCTAGCAATGATTGTTTCGAATATAATATTCTGATTAGCAGGCTCATTGTTGAAAACACAGTTGTTGCACTGTTATCGAATAGACCCGACAACAACATACCTGAAGGAAAAGAAGAATAAAGTGACTTACTTTAAATGTTGGAGGCAAGGTCACATAAAATTCAAATGTCTCAAGCTAAAGAAGAAGAAGAAGTGAGACAAGGAGAAAAAGAAGAGCTTCAAAGCTGCATGGGATGATGATTCAAGCGAAGAAGATGAAGAAGAAGAGGTTGCCAACTTTTGCTTTAGGGCTCAAAAGGACAACTTGCATGAGGTGAGTACTTCTCATTCTTATGATGATTATGGTGCATTTGAGGATGATGATGATGAGCTTCTTAAAGCTATGTCATTGAGGCGTGACAAGTATATAGAAAAAATGAAAATTTATCAGAAAAAGTGTTCTAAACTTGAGGATGAATTTAAATGTCGAAATGATCTTGTAAATGACTTAAGAACTTCAAATGAAGAACTTAAGAAATCTTTGAAAAATCTTTCTAAAACTTCATCATTCTTTGACTTTTTGAGAAAAGAAAATGATTCTTTGAAAGATGAAATCATTGAGTTAAGAAACTCCATTTTTAGATTTCACAAAGAGAAAGAAACTTTGAATACACTTATTGTATCTTAAAAGACCACCCCTTGTGAGACATGGACTTAGTTTCAATAGGGGCTAATATTCTACATCCTTTCCTCCCACTTTTATAAGAGCATTTACACCTCAAACTTCTAGTATATAAGTGATTAGGAAGAAAAGTGGTCCAAGCATTAAGCCCCTTATACCAAAAGGCAAAGGAAAGACACCCTAACGCTTTAAAGTTAAGTCTCAAAGAGCAAATCATGCTTATATATACACTAAAAGACACATATAAGAACTTTTTTTTTCTTCTCCTCATCACTTTTGCACTTGCATACATTCACATGACCAAAGTATGAGAAGACCTCCTACTCATAAGAAAGACTTATAAGTCTAAACTCCAATGTCATTATTGTATAAAGTTTTGGCACATAAATGTTTTTTTCTATATTAGAAAGACACACCTCAAATTGGAAGACCCTTCCAAACCTAACCCCCAAGTACCTAAGTATGTTAAGGTACCTAAACAAAGGTGAAATGGTTTTGTTTTGTAGGAATGCTTGAAAGCCACTAAGGAAGACAACGATTGACATGTGGATAGTGGATGCTCAAAGCACATGACCAAAAATAGGAAGCTATTTGCATCCATCATGGAAAAGGATGGTGGCAAGGTCTCTTTTGGGAACAATGTCAATAGTCGGGTAATAAGAATTTGAATAATTGGTAAGAAAGGTTGTTCTCTCATTGACAATGTGCTTTTAGTTGATGGTTTGAAGTATAATCTATTAAGTGTAAGTCAATTATATGACGAAGGTAATAAAGTCAACATTGACCCTAAAGAATGCCAAGTTACCTTTTTGGTGGATGAAAAGGTCGTTTTTAAAGGTGAAAGGCGAGACAATACTTGCCTAATTGACTTAAACAATTTGGCTAACTAATCTTTTAATTGTCTTGCCTCTATATTTTTCGATTTACATTATTAGACTTTCTTTCATTAATGATATGTGATGGTAATGGAAGACCTGAGATGGACTTGAATTAGATTGTGTTATTGTTTGTTAATTTGTATTGAGTTCATTTGCACATTGGATGAGAGAGAAAGTAAAAGCAAGTGAGAGAGCGTTTTTTCTTCATTTTATTTAGGTAACTATTAATCCAACAATATTAAATTCCAAATCTCAGTTTAAAAAGATATAATTTTGAAAAGGTTTACAACTTTATAAAAAAAATGATAAATAATATGATTTATGTTTGTAAAATAACGATATTACATTATTTATCACCAAAGTATCTAATAGAAAAAATTCAAAATATAACAATTAAAGTCTCAATTTTTTTTAAAAAAATACAAAATGATGGGATTTCTCCTGAAACTAAATCATGCTTAATAACAAATAATAAAGAATTTACTAAAAGAATATATAGTAGATATATTATACCACCATACACTCTTTGGGATCTTTTGTCATATTAGACAATTTAGTATTTCACTTTCATATATTATATTAAAATGCTTCTTGATTTTAGCTCTATTATATAAATTTTTTTTATTAAATCCTCTGTTAAATTAATATAAAATGTTCAAATTATTCTTAATTTTTACCTCAATTCATTCTCTAACCTAGCTCTTTTATCACTACCAATCTCTCGACTCTTCATCATCATCGTTGGCAGAAAATAAAGGGACAATACATTTACATAAATATCATATCAACCAAATATTCTCCAGAAAAACAAATCAAGCCTAAAATAGATCGAAATTTTACCTATAACAAGAAGCATAAATTCTTGAATGATTAACGAAAATAAAACAAAATAAAAAATCAACAGAAATATCCAATCTTGGATCTAAAAATATCAATACAAAGACCCGATTTTTATAACAAAAAAATATGCAGAATAAAAACATAGATTAAAGACAATACAAACAAACTCAAGCAAAAACGGATAGATTAACAAAACTAAGATCAACTGTGGGTCACAGTAACATCGTCCAATTTATCAGTAGAGGAGAATGAAGCTGACCAACTTGCTAGTGACAATAATAAAGGAATTAAACCTTCCCAACAAATCAGTAACAATAGCAATAGAAAAAACTCAATCTTGGATTGAAGTTGTAAACAATTATGAAAGTGCTATTAAGAGAGAGTATTCAGTCAGGTGAAATTTCAAGTCTTTATTGCCTGAGAAGAAGTCGTCATCAAAGGTTCTGACATGAGTGAGGTGAAGGAAAGGGCAATGAAGAGCCAGTGGTGGTGGTGGTTAGCAAAGGAGATGGGTTTGCATAGAGGCGCAGCATATGATTTATGAAGCAGATATTGGCATGGTGGAAGATCGTTGAGAATGTAGTGGAGAGAAGACCCTTGATTTCTAGCATTGTGATTCGATATGTTGTTTCCATCGCCATCTCTGGTGACTGGCACAACTGACTTCATCGAGATTCATGTCCCTTCTCTCTCCCTCTGTGTTATTTTTGCGAAGGGTGTCTTGTTTAGACAGTTTTCTTGATTTGTTTTCAAATCAATCTTGGCGAAGGATGTCTTGGTTATTTATAGATTAATTGGTGACGATAATGACGGGCACTTGTTTCTACTAAATTTTAAGAGAGAACCATGGTGGAGAAGTAGAAGACTTAAGAGAGAGTATTGTAGAGGGTGATTTTGAAATTTTAAAATTTAATTTGTTAATTTTTTGATATTGATTAATGGTAAATGCATCAAAAATTTTGTAGCAGAATCAAGTAATCTAATAAAATTAAAATAAAGAAATATTTAAATATAAGACTTAATTATATAAAATCCCTAAACTTTTTAGCTTTTATCAAATCTAGGTAATTGTTTTAATTTTCTTGTAATTAAATTCAAACTTAATTTTTTTTATTTCAATATTTCTCAAGGGACTAAGGTTGATCACCACTAGGGTTGAGCATTCAGTCAATTCGATTCAAACCAAATTGAATAAGGTAAAATCAAATAAATCAAATTATTATTAGAAACCAATCAAATTGAATCAAAATATTTATAAAATCAAAGCAAACCGAACTTGAAAAGGTTGGTTATGTTAAGTTTTTTTTTTTTAATTCAATTTTACAAACACAAACATAATGATGAACAACATGCATTAGATCACCATTTGAATTTCAACACAATAAACCAACATTCTGCAACTAAACAAAAATTTATAAATTGCAAAAAAAATTAATAAATGATCCACAAATACAAAAATTAACAATATAATTATAAAATTATTGCTAAAAATAAGCTAATTCTAAATATTAATTATAGAAATCTAAACAAATTAACAAAAACATTAATCTCAAAATTAAATTTAAACAAAAATTAATCTTAAAATTACCTTAAATTTCTAATTATACAAATCAAAACACATTAATTACAAGATATTAATACAAGTCTGAAAAAAAAATTATGCTTTTGAAAAAAAAAAAAAAAAACCGTCCTTTGTAGTTGAATGCTCTGCTTCTTTCTTTCAATCCGTTTTTGTGAGAATACCCACATTTTTTCAAATTTTCATTCATTATTTTCTCCAAAAGAGACTCAAAAGAACTAAAACATTGAATCTTTTTTTTGTTGGTTACATAAAAAATTATTTCTTTGATATACCCATATAGAGAAAGCACTTGTACTTCTGCCATATCATATTCCAAGAATTAGAATGCTCACAACTGTCGTTACTTCTCTTTCCTCTATGTGAGGATGATGACTAGGAGAAAGAAAAAATGAAAAGAAAAAAACAACAACAACAAAAGGATTAGATGTATTTTAGTAAAAAAATTGAAGAAAGAAAAAGAATAATAGGAGGAGGAAGAGCACAAAAAAATGGAAAAAAAAAAAAAAAGAGAATGACAGAAGAACGTGTTTAGAAAACTTAAAGTAGATTTAGGGTTTCTTTTGTTGTAGACTAAAGGACATAAGTGCCCTTAAGAGCATTATATAATTATAAAAATCCTTATTTTGTTTTATTTTGGTTCAATTTATTCAATTTTTATTCATATGAACTTAGCCGAAAATCGAAAATCGAAAATTCAAATATTAGCAATTGAATCGAATTGAATTATAAAATATAACTAAAACAAACCGAATTAATCGATTCAGTTTGATTTTTCAATTTCAGTTTAGTATTGCTCACCCTTAATCACCACTATAATTTGACTTGTCTAGTGATCCAACAAACTTACACATAGATCAAAAATATTAACTTAACCTTACAATCTAAAATTTCAGTTTACTTATTATGGTTATTAACTTGCTGCATTTCTTAGTACTTCATTACATCTGCATCACGTGATAACTTCTAAAATAAAAAAAATAAAATCAAAATTTTTGAAGTTGAAAAAAACTAAACAAATATATATATATTTGATAAAATTATTTTGACAAATATAACTTTTTGAATAGTAGAATCTTCCAAAAACAAAGTTGCAATTTTTGTTTGCATTGATGTTAAACGACAAACTGGTTGCTAGATTCAGGTAGACCATATGTTTTGTCAAAAAAAAAAAAAAAAAAACTCAATTCAAGCTAAGAACCAAATTCAAGATGAAAAACACTTAATCCACTAAAAAAAAGAGTATATTAAAAAAGAGAATTTTAAGAGCAAAACAAAAGACATAAGAATCAATTTTATATTTCACTGAGATTTTAACAGTTTCTTGACTTTTTATTGTAGAAAGAAAGAATCGTCATGGTCAAATCGCTAAAAAGTTCAACTCTACCACTCAAGAGTTTATTTCAAATAAAAAACAAATTTAAATTTAATTAAAAAATAAAATAATTAATTAGATTTGTTAAAAAGTGAATGTTTATGAATTTTTTTATATAATTATGCCTAAATATAATACATAAAAATTAACTAAATAATATAACATGAAAAAAATCCAGGGAAAGATAAACTTTGTGTAGATTAGCGTGTGCGTACGACTGGGAACCATGGTTTGGTATGTGGGCTCCATTCCATGATCTATGCAGTGTGTGGAACGTATAGATTTTTCAATCAATACCAATAAAGTGACCGACAATAACTTGTATTAAAACTGTTTGTTTCGTCGAAAATAATTTCTTTATCTAATTGATTTTTTAAACTATTTTTTGTGAAAATAAACTAGTTTCTATTATTTAGTTGGAATACTTTAAAAAGAATTAAAAATTAATATTTAGAGCACATTAGCAAAATATTAATTTTGTTTCAGTTAAAAATTAATATTTAGTATATATATTTACCAGCCATGGATTTATAGGTCAATAATAAACTACGCTCTTGCAAGAGATTGAAAGTTTAAACTTTTATGACTCTCTTTTCTCTTTAAGCAACAAAAAAAAAAAAAAAAATGCAAATAACAGCAGAATCTTATTGATTCACATAGAGGTGGGCATCAATAAGTTTTGTTTGATTCAGTTGGGTTTTTCATCAAAATTGTGCTTATTATTCCTCCTTTGCCTTTTTCTTTTGTTATTTTCATCTTGTTTCCTAGTCAAGATGGATATTGAGAAGCTAATTTTGTATCAATCTTGCTAGCTTAATTTGATAAATAAAAAAAAAAAAATTCCAAATTGGTCATTATTAGAATACGTCGTCAACTACTTTCCATGCTTTCAGGATTATTTCTTGTCATGATTTTTCTTCATGAAACCCCACTTGTATCCCATGGTTGATGTCATGGTCCATGTAAATTGCAAATGGACTTAATAGTTATTGAGTACATGGAAAAAAGAGTTGCTACGATTTGAGTTCTAACTTTTTGCAAGGTGAACTTCCTCTGTCATGAAATGAATTTTGGGACATGCTAGATGTTGTCCCGCGTCGGTGGATAGCACCATCACTCTGGGATATATATATATATATATTAGTCAATTTATGTATTTGTAGCATTATTGTTTTTTATGAAATTTATGTCAGATTAATTTTAACCAAGACACGAGTTAAGTTAATATTACACTTAATTTTATAGTTCTGACCTATTTTAATAATTTTGAAACTTAAGTGAGAATTATATTGACATGTAAAAGTTTAAATTTTAATTACCATTGAGCTTTCGTTTAAAATACATGTAGATATAAACTTTATAGCAATATTTTTAAAACTAGACCTGTCAGTAAATTGGTCAGTTAACTAATTTTCAATTTGATTAGTTTGAGAAGTCTAATTGATTCCATTTAATTAGTTTAATAATACATAAAATTTAAAAATAAAATATTTAAAAAATATAAAATGCATTTATTATACTTAAAAATATATAAATAATCTTAAAAACCAATCCGACTCTAACGGAAATTGATAGTTGTATTTAATTTTTAATTTTATCAATTTAATCTACCAATTCAGTTTGTTTTTCAAAACATTGATTTATAGCAAAATAACACAGATTTTTTTTTTTTTTTTTAAAAAAACTGATGCATAAAATTGTCGCGTTTGCCGTAAAATTTTATTATCTTTGTGAGATGTTGTTTGAACTTGAACTTCTAACTGCACTCGAGGCGTAACTGTGGGGTAATTTTTGAGGCTGAAAAAGGAATTCAAATGCTATATTTTCAAGGTTCAATTGTACCTTTGTCTGTTTGTTTGTCTCTGGAAGTTAGGTATTAAGACAAACTTCTCTCAGATTTAAACACCGACTCTTCTCTCTGTCAGCCAGAACAACCCAAAAAAAAAAAAGATGAGGCATTTTGTTTTGGGTCTTTTGCTATTCATTTTGATCCACCAGATATGTTTCCATATCCAAGCTGAAGCAGGAGACGGTTTCATAAGAACCAGAGGAGTGCACTTCTTCTTGAATGGTAACCCTTACTATGCAAATGGGTTCAATGCCTATTGGTTGATGTATGTGGCTTCTGATCCATCTCAGAGACACAAAGTTTCAACAGCATTTCTTGAAGCAGCAAGCCACGGCCTAACAGTGGCTAGAACTTGGGCTTTCAGTGATGGTGGATTCAGGCCTCTGCAGTACTCTCCTGGCTCCTACAATGATCAAATGTTTAAGGTATTTTCAATCCCAAACTCCTTTTTCTCTTTTGTTAATTATGCCCCAATTATAGTTTGAACTTACAACTTCACAAATTTCAGGACAACTTAATTCAAAACCACTGAATCAAAGCTCCTTCATCCAATCCCAAACCTTTTAGTTGCAATTCTGGTTGTTCTTTAAATCTTATAAGAACATAGAGTCACGATCTTGATATTTTTGATTTTTTTTCTTTTCTTTTTGATTGAAGGGACTGGATTTTGTGATAGCTGAAGCTAGAAGATATGGGATTAAGCTCATACTGAGCTTGGCTAACAACTATGAAAGCTTTGGAGGGAAGAGGCAGTATGTGAACTGGGCCAGAAGTCATGGACAGTACCTTTCTTCTGATGATGATTTCTTTAGACATCCTGTTGTTAAGGGTTACTTCCAGAACCATGTTAGAGTATGATAGTTTCTTCTTGAATATTTTCAATTTCTCTTTCTCAGATTCCAGTTCATTCCATTTCTACCAAGGTTGGGTTGAATTCTTTCCGCAATTATTTTCGCTAAAATTGAAATTAAATCTCATAATGGATTTTGCAGACTGTTCTTAACAGGTACAACAGCTTCACTGGAATTCATTACAAAGATGATCCGACAATCATGGCATGGGAGCTTATGAATGAGCCTAGATGCACATCTGATCCTTCTGGAAGGACTATTCAGGTTTTATAACCTTTTTATCTTCACATCCAAATTGCCTGTGTTATTTTCTTGTTTCTTAAAGTTGGAGTAGATGTATTTGGAAAAAGTTCTAAAACTCTTATTGCGTAATTAAAAAAAGGGAACTTTTTTTTCTTTTTAAAAAAAGACCTTTTAACTCTGTTTAGAATAATTCATGAGATGAAAAAGAAAAATAAAATCTTTTATATTTTTTTAATTTTAATGGTAACGTTTTTTTGCTTGAAATAAATACTATATTGACAGATTTATCAATAAAATGATCTAATTTTTCACTAAATTATTTCTTAAAATAAAATTTTTAAATTTTTAAATATAGTTTTTTAAACAAGAGAAAGATAAGTTCCTTATGTTTCAGGAAAAATAAGGACATATTTTCTATTATTTGGAATACATATAAAAATATTAATTACCTTATATGTATAATATTTATTATTTAATATAAGAAAATTATATTAAAAATAAAAAATTTTATGAGTCTCATTATATATGTATTTATATGATTTATTTTTTTATTTAGATGAGTTTGTTAGTATATGAAAAAATAACTTAGTTTCCATTAATCAAATATAAATTTTTCATTGATTAAATTTTATGAACATGTCAATATCAAAAAAATGTAAAATTTTTTGTAAAATAAAGAGAGCTAAAATGTTAAAAAAAAAAAAAGAAATTCTTTTCAGTTCTTTGAAAATCTTTTCAAATTATGTACTAATTTTGATGGATCGTTATCCTTGAAGTTAATTAAGATTTGACTTAAATTTTGGTGGTCCGCCACTCAGCATACGTTACCTTTATTGCTGTATTGCTTTCGGCCTCTCACTTCTTCCATGTGAAGATTGGGTCCTCGTCATGATGAACCCAAAAGTTTTGGCAAACAATTGATTATCCCCCACCAACTTTCTATTAATACATAACTGATTAATCCATGCTCATAAACCCCATAGCCTTTATATATATATATATAAACTTCTGTTGGACCCTTGAATTTTTAACGTGTTGAATATATTGAGGATGTGTTATCCAAAATTAGCTCTTATATAACAGATTTTTTTTTTTTTTCTGAGATTCAATAAATATAGGTTAAGTTCCATATGATTATTCGAGTCGTCTTCAATACTCATGGCATCCATGTTTTTTGCACATAATCCAGGCTTAAAATGTTAATTCGTGCATCTCTGTGGCAGGCTTGGATAATGCAAATGGCTCAGTTTGTGAAATCAATAGACAGAAATCACTTGCTGGAAGCTGGTTTAGAAGGATTTTATGGTCATTCAACACCACAGAGGAAGACTCTCAACCCTGGTATTGAAATAGGAACAGACTTCGTTGCAAATAACCAAATAGCTGGCATTGATTTCGCAACAGTTCATTCATATCCTGATCAATGGTAATTACAATTTTCCTACGTACAAAAGACTAGTCGTAGATTAGAAATAGTCTGGTTGCTAGGAAAGAAGTTTTCATGTTCGATTTCTTTTGTTCACCATTATAATGGTAAGGGTAAATTATAAATTTGGTGTTTGAACTTTTTAATTTTTTCTATTTTAGTATTTAGACATTTTTTTTGTTTTATCTAATGTCTGAATTGGTAAAATTATTTTTAATGCGGTATTTTCTTCCAATTTAAATGATCAGTAGCTGTCACGTGAAATTCATCTGATCTTATATCAAATTTTGTATATTATTTCAACTAATTATATATGAGTAGATAATTTCTTCAGAGTAAATGCATAATTTATTCTTTTTTTTACTTTATATATATATATATATATATATATATATATATATATATATATATATATATATATATATATATATATAAAAAATTTATTTATCTATAACAAAAAATTTTTTTTATATATATAGA
>CATIWR010541611.1:0-12997 GCA_949677035.1 Omphalea diandra
ATAAGAATTGGACACCTTCGTGCTTTCAATGTTACATCATTTCATATGGACCACAGGTCGTCGGCTGAATCCAAACTCTCTCTCTTCTGGTGTCATATACATAGATGTGCATCAAGTAAATGTTTGATTGTGTGTAGGATGGATAAAACGTATATGCATATGTATTTTGAACATGAATGATATGAGTTATGTAAATGAAAATGGTCGTTACATTTATTGGTATCAGAGCTAAAATGAATTGGTCATTACACTTTTGATCAATTTCCTAGTCATATACTTGATATCGAACTCGGTCAACAGTATCAACCACTTAGCCAATTTCCCTATCAAAGAAATGACATCACTAGGTCAAACTTTAAGACCACTTCCACAAAGTATGATTGAAAATAGTTCCTTAATTTCTTTGTAACCTACACCAAATCCAAAAAACTCTTCTCTATTTTGTTATGCTTCTCCTCATAAAAAAAAAAAAGATTCTTACTGAAATAATAAACAATGTGCTCATTCCCCATTTCATCCTCTTGAGCTAGCATCATCCTCATATAGCCTTCATCTACTATTAGATACAAGATCAATGGCTTCCCTAGATTTAAGGCTTTTAGAATGGACAAGTTGGTCAAATACTCCTTTATCCTCTCAAAAGCTTTTTGGCATTATTCATTCTAAGTTATTGATTAATCTTTCCACAACAACTTGAATATTAGTTTGTAGATGGGAGTAAGCCTTAATATGAACCTACTAATATATTGCAAATGGCCTAAAAAGCCCTAGGCTTCCTTCTTCGTCTTAGGCATGAGTATGTATTGGATAACCTTCACCTTGTTTATATATACTTTGATGTCGTTCTCATGTGTTATGTGTCCTAATAAGTTATTGGACATAACCCCAAACACACATTTATTAGGGTTCAATCTCATGTTATATACATCAACCCTCTTCAAGAACTTTTCTAAAGCTTTAAAGTTTCCTTCCCTTATTTCTGCATTTACCATAATATTATCCACAAACACCACCACTTCTTTATGGATTATGTTATAAATAAGACCACTGCCATCCATTGATTTGTTGCCCCTATATTCTTTAATTCAAATGGCATCGATTTATAGCAATATGTTCCCCATTCCATGATCAAGGCTATTTTCACCTTGTTTGTGATAGCCATGAGGTTTTGATTGTAACTAGAGAATCCTTCATAAAGGAGTAAATAACACACATCATGACACTGTATGCTAACACATCAATATGAGACAAAGGAAAATTGTCTTTTGGGCAAGCCTTATTCAAATCCCTGTAATCTACACACATTTTTACTCTTTCATCTTTTTTCAAAACTAAAGCTATATTAGATAACCATTCTTGGTAGTCCACTACTTCTACAAATTTGGCATTCAACTATTTTGCCACTTCTTCTTTGACTAACTAGGTCCACACAGGTCTCATCCCTTGAAGCTTTTGCTTCATTGATCTTAGGTGAGGGTAAATCAAGATATGATCTTCAACAATTTGCCTATCAACCTTAGCATGTCCTTGTATGTCCAAGTGAAAGGCTCTTTGATATTGTATAAGCAACTATTTGAACTTTTTTCATTCTTTTGGTGTGACATGACTAGCAATGAGCAAGATTTTTGGATTTTCCTTTATGTTAAGATTAAGTGTAGTAGTATACATAAAATTAAAGTTAGCATGATCATGAAACATTGTATGTTTTGCACACTCCTTTAGTGGGCTAGGAGGAGTTTCTTTTGCTAGAGTCATTTTATCTTCCCTTTTTTTCTTTTCATTGGTCATAACATTAAAATTGTAACCTTGTTCAAAACCCATTTCCTTTTCGACCTTTTTAACAATCATTTATTTGACCACCCTTTCCAAGTCTTAAATCATCTAACTGTCCTTTAGTTCGATCTTTATAAAACTTTCATAGAGAGCCACCCCTTCTAAATTTATGTGTCTAGTGCCTAAGGCCCTGATCATAAATCTTCTCCCCATTACCTATTTCTTTAATGAAATTCATGACCATGTTTTCAATATCTACTAGAGTCAACCCAGTAAATGTGCATTTGGTGAACTTACACAGTTTGATATATTCCTATTATGAATCCATAAAAGGTGCATATGGGCTCATCATCCCAATCTTCTATTTTATGAAATCCCCATCTGTAGCTAATAAATGCTATTCCAACCTATATTGTTCCTTTACTTCCTTTGGGAGCTTATTCTAATAACAGCATGTCCATCTAGTCTAAGAGTTAGATAGAACTATAGGCTAACCTAGCTTTTGATTACCTTTCATCCCTATAACCTATTTGCCCTTCTTCATCCTCTTATTCTTCTTATCCTCTTTATCTAACAAATCTCAATAATTTTTATAGCCTATCTCTTAAACAACCATTTGGAAGAAAGTCATTTAAAGCTCATTAATAGTACCGTCATTTATTGGTTTCTCAGCCTCTTTAATTATTTATTCTCTAATTGCATCCCTTTCTTTCACAAAGAAGTCGAATAATGGTCCATGTAGATCCCTCACTTTGAACTTTAAGCCTTTACCATGATACCGAAGTCCCTTTTAAGTATTTTAAGTGCAAATCTCAAGAAATTCTAACCACCAGTGAAGTTCTTCCCTAATCCTTAACCTAGTAGAAAGTTTATGTTTTCATGATTCTCATCAATTTAGGATCAACTCATTTATTTGTGATGTCAACAACCTAAAACCCTCTAAGATATGAAATAACCATACTTAGTGTCGACATAATTTCTTCAAATTCGATATAAATTGTCACTATCTCCCCCCTTATAAAGAATTTTAACCTTCTAATGTATGGTGGATGACACTTCTCCTAATCCCCATGATCTTTCTAAGAGTAGTGAAAAGGTAATAGGAATATCTGATACCATAAATTTCACCATCGTCTATATGATTATAGTCTTCACCATGGTCTTGAATACACCTGAGAATGGCCTATTACTATCTTCATACGCTTGAATAATACTATATGACAACTTTAAATCTTTCTTTGACACCCTAAACTTATATAGCAACTTCAAGGGGCAAATGTTAATTTTGAATCCATCATCAACCATCACACGTTGAGTGCACTTCCCTTTCACCTCGATCATGATGAACAAAGCAAGTTTGTGATCCCTACCTTTTGGTGCTAAATCTTAGTCCAAAAAGTTGATCTTTCCCTTATAGGTGACCAGAGCAATGACATATGTTGGAGTGACTTCCTTAGAAATGACCAAACTTTAAAAGCTTCCACTATAGCCTTTTTATGCTCCTCAAAGGTAATAAGCAACTCCCACACATTGATTTGAGTAGGCATCTTTTTCAACTACTTTCAAATAAGGTTATCATCTTCTTTTTCTTTCATGACTAGTTCATTTATCTTCTTCTTAACTTTTCCTTCCATAGGGGCCTTTCTAATGAGGTAATGTTTCCTACTTCGAATTACACAGCTCACTTGCTCTTCCTTTTCTTCATCACTCTCCTCTAATAACTTAATCATCCTTTTCCTCTTTACCCATTTTATTTCCTCATCTGGACTCTCCCATAGGTTGATAGCATAAACCACAAATAATAACTCTCTTTAATACTTCTTAAAAGGTAACCATAATGACTTCTTTAGGAATGCCAAAGTCTATTATGTATGTCCTTTGATTTTTGAGGATGGACATTTTGGTAGTTCATAATAGGGTTTCCCCTTATTCTTGGCCTCCCTGAATTTAGTGGTATAATCATCTTGTTGTTAATAAGGTTCAAAATCTCATGTCTCAACCTATAATAGTCCTCAGTATTATGCCTAGCACTTTGATCAAAGCGTAAGCAGCATTAGCATCATACCACTAGACAATAGATTAGGTATTGACCTTAGTGCCAAAGGCTTTAAAACTCCTTTTTTTGTAATATCTTGAATGCCTTAAAGAGAGGCATCCATAAATTTGTAAACTATTGTGAAACCCTAAATGCATTTATGTCGATAGTCTTGCCCACTTTAGTTTGATGTTATCATGTGGCACTACTTCTTCCCCATATTGTCTCTTTGATTTAGTTTCCAATTCCTCAACTTTTAAGCTGGGCTCTCAAAGGTCCTCAACATTTTGAACTAACATCCTGTTAATCTCAGTACCAATACTAGTTAGGTCCCATTTGATAATCATTTAGACTCGTTTCCTTTCAATAGGCTTAGTGTTTAAAACCTATGTGGTCTTCTTCTATCTCCTAATATAATTATTAATGCATTTACTAGCTTTTTACCTTAAAGACTAAGTTTTATACAGTAACTTCTAAGTCTAAATTGTAAGCACAATATTTCTCAAAAGTCTCTATCAACTTTTTCTAGTCCTCCTATAAGATTCTTGGTTGATTAAAGTACCATATCTTATCAAATCCTTCCAACGATAGCTTAAAGATCTCTAACATGGTGTTAGTCAGCACATCAAAAGTCTTTATAACCAACACATATGAACGAACATAGTTCTTAGCATTTTTTAATTCCTATGAACTTTAAAAGCTCGAATATATGAAAATTAATTGGAAGTTTCTTCAAATTTTGAGCAACTAGTTCCTCAATATCTATTCCCTTCTCTAAGCCTTCAACACCTACGACCTTGTGAATATTCTCTAATTGCTTGGCAAAGTCATCAAATTGAGTGCTTTTATTCTCACTCTCCATGGACTTATCCAAAACTATTATGGTGCCTTCTATTTCATTGGCATAGTTGCTCTCATGGTACTCTTTCATCCTAAATAGGTCATCATCAATCACCACATGTTGGGATGCCTTTATATATGTTTTCCCTTTATCATTCTTGCTACCAGAGGCATCTCCTTTCTTCAGAATCTCATTAACACACCTACTCACCTTCTTAGCAATTCTCTCTTGCATCTTATGCCTAAGATCAACCATTATCTTATATAAAATATCTAGTGGTATGGTTGGTTCCATAGGTGGATTGATTATTAGGCTTGGCATTATGCTTTTCCTTACAAGTCAATTGCCCCTTCTTTTCCATGAGAGTTTGGATAAAGCAATGATGGCTGCATGACAAGGGTTATTAGTATGATGCATGTATAAGTAGTGAATGCATGTATGCATGAAATGTGCACATTATTTAGAAAAAGATCCTTCTAACCTTATTCCTTCCACACACCAGGTCTCGAGGCTCTTTCCTAAAAAGGATCTCAATCTTCCACCAATGAGGAGTAAATAATGTGCACAATTGCCTCCGATCAAGGAATGGCCAAGACCTCAAGAAAACATATCTACAAAAGGAAGAACTCCTTACATTGCTTGAAAGATGAAAACATGCATAAGAAAGTGGAAGATCCCTTTAACAAGGAGATAAGGATGCACATGACCATTTTACATAAAAACTCATTTACATAGTGGGGTGGGTGATACATAAGTACTTACACATGGGACTATTTACATAATAGGGAGTGGAATAACATTATATTTACACTAAGGGATGGCTAATCTTGTTCATGGAAGAACCTTAACCCTTTTTCTTTATAAGAGAAGTGCAAATAAAAGGGATGTCCTATTCCAAGATGTTATTGGCTCCTATATGCACCAATTGGTTGAATGTTTATTAAAGTTGATGGCTCTTATAAGCTTGAGGGATAGTTGTTATAACCCTTCATTTAATATACCCTAGGGTACTAGGCTTATGAGTGATAGACCCTCCTCCTCATCTCCTAAAGCCCGAATGGAGCTTAAGTATTAAGTTTGAAGAACCTATCAGTTTATCTAAGGGCTAACCTAGTACAAGTGGTGAAGTGTGAAGGCTACATTAATGTAAGTGAACTAACAAATAACAAGGTTTAAAAGTGTCAAAATGAACTAGAGATTAAACGTGAAGTCAATTTTGAGTCCCCAATAGAGTCGCCACTATGAGTGCCTCGAGGTTTCACGGTTGTTCTCAAATAAGTGGATTCTTACCTATGACTTCATCTTTTTATCGACCAATGAGGGCTCTAGAGGATAGGATTCTATGGCATGTATTTGGATCATCGAGGGATTTTTTGGGCCTTGTATAAGTTTAAGGCCCCTTTATCTAAATGGTGGTTATCAAAATACCAAAATGGGACAATACGTTGGTACCATCCCTAAGAAATATAGAGTTGCCACCTAACATTAGTCTAGACATAAATCCAAGTAAAGTAAAATCTGAACCTAGGCTAAGTCAATTAAAAGGCCTATTTTATCTTTGCCCCATTAGAGATTAAGTTTGAAAATTGGGCACGGCTTGGGAAAGAAGTTAAAAACTCCAAAATCACTTGGATATTGGGATTCGACCTTTAAGCATCTTTAGTTCACTCTTACCTTTTTACTAATTATTAATTATTCTAACTAATGTATTTAAATGTGCATCTAATGCCACCCATATCAATTATACCAATAAACCAAAAGGGATAGAAGATCATACATCATGGTAAAAAGGGAGTCTCATGTATATCATCATCCATATCATGCATAGTCATCAAAGGGGATGGGGATCATCTGACATGGCATAGGTAGGATATGCATATGATCTCAATTCACATAAAATCATCATAGGATGGCCATCAAGAACAATATTTATGGCCTTAACTCAAATGATCACCTATATCTAAGAAAACATAAAGATAGTAAATGGTCATAAGACAAATGAAAGGAAATAAATAAGTGAATAAAGTTCATGAACACCACCTTATCACCTCTCCAAAGTTAAAGGACCTGATCATGTTTTTAAGTCCATAGTATGATATCTTAGCACCACATAAATCAAACAAAATAATAACATCAAGTAAACATAATTGCATGAATAATGAGACATGAAGAACCATAAGCATGAAATGTAAGCAGCTTGAAAGATCTTGGTGGCCTAAGGCTAAATCATTACAAAAAGGGGTTTTAAGGTCATTGAACCCTCTCCCTTATCGCTCACGAAGAGTATGACATCCATAAAAATCTTTAACCATTAAGAACGTTAGGATGCTAATCATTAAAGTGGAAATCATAATGTCAAAACTTATGCCTAGTTCCATACTTAAAGATGTGCCAAAATGCAAGTAAGCATAATATGGTTTTTGAGGTCCTAAGAGTGACAAACTTCGCACTTGGTCACTGCTAAAATAAGATCAAAATAGAACCTTAAATATCAAATTAGGCATGAAATTAAAGAATAAAAAGTATTAAAGCAAAATAAGCTGCAAAAATAACTTTAAATTAATTCATAATCCCATTTTCAAGTGAATATAGATCCTTAGTTATTAAAACTCTCTTGATTTTGTCAATGAGAATCCCAAGAATTACAAAAGATGGCTTTGAAATCAATAACTTTGAAAAAGAAAAGAAAGAGATGTTTAATGTCTCTTTAGTCGAAATAGGGTTATACAGGCCACATTAAGTTTTATACAATCTTCCTCAGCTAAGTTTTCCAAATCAAAAAAGAAAAGAAAGATGGGGAAGGAGAAGAGAATGCGGGGAGTCCTCTATATGCTCTTGAATGTTTTTTCACCCTCAGAAGATCACCATTTTATTTGTATCCTCTAAAATGCTTAATAATGCTAAAGAATGCAAAACTAAGGACCTTATTCTACTTTGGATTGGTGTTTAAGTGAGTCAGGGTTTTGCTTTTCTAGACTAATTATGGTGTATGGAAAGATTTCAGTAGAGTTCCCTTAAGGTTATCCTACCCTATCCCCTCTCTTCAAATTGTGGGGGATTTGTAGGGCAAAATGGGTGTACCTATGCTTGAAATGCCTCTAGTTTCACTATATTCTTGACCCATCTTACACAAGAGCCAATAATATTCTAGAATTAGAGTTTGTCAAAGGGTTATATAGTTAAAGGGTTGGTTGTACAACCTTAAGACTTGGTTGTATAGCTTTAGGTTTTAAGGGGGACCAGTTTAAGAATTTTTTGAGATTTAGGGTTTATGGCTTGGGTGTACAAATAAGAGATTGGTTGTACGACGTACAACCGTCTAAACAAGGTTGACAACCTTTAGGCTTATAGCCTTATAAGCTTGGGCTTAGTTGTGGGGCTTAATCCAAGGTTTTCTAAGGCCTAATCATCCTTTCTTTTATAATTCCCCTTTCATTATAGGGAATGACTCTAGTAATTTTCATCATCAAGCTTGCATCCTAAGGCTTAAAATCTGATGTTCACATATTATTACTATTTTTCAATCATAACTTCATAGTTCATATCAATAGATCTAAAATTTTCTCAAGTATCATTGAGTTAAAGTTGACTGATATAATCCACCAGTATGAACATCATTACTAACTACTATTGCTAAGCAACTATAGTGGCTTTTAGAAAGTTTTTTTTTTCTATAAATTTAGGTATGATTTTGTGAATCGAATTTACAAACTCATTCATTCCAAAAAAAAAAAACTTCTAATTGAAAAATTATATATATATATATAGCTTCAGAGATATCATGGATCAAAATTACGTAAGAAATTTTTTGTAGGCAAAACTTAGATAATGAGAGATAATCATCTTTTTTTTTTTTTAATGATTACTTAAATGTTCCAATATATTGGTGGAATAATTTTTAACTTAAGACCTCCCACTTCTTATATTATGAAAGGAATAAACTTATTGCCTCAAACATATTGTAAATCAAACACTATAATGTTTTACTTATGAAAGAATAACTTTAAAAATTGTTGTTTTTCTAGAAGTTAGTTGTATGAAAGTGAATAACATTATACTAAATAAGACCTCAATCTTCCAATAGTTAATCCTAACAGACTAGTCAATCAAATAAAAAAAAAAACTCTATAATTTATGATTACACTATTAAAATAAGTAATTAATCTTAATCAAGAAAAAAATAAACATTTTCAGTTTAATACTTAGACCACCCATCAAAATGTAATAAGTGTGGCATAATTATAAAAAAATGTGGCTAGTGCTATAGGAAACAAAATAAAATATAATAATTAAGAAAAATAAGTATTTAAGGGTAATGATTTAAATTCATGCATAATGGGATTAAAAGTCAACGTTGTAGCCAACATGGTGGTGCTTTTTCTTTCCATCCTTAAAAAATATGGTGATGGCGTGATATTCTAGAAAGCTGCCACTTTGGCGTTATCATTGTACTTCCCAAATTAAATCCAAGGCTAACATTAGTTCTATATTTTTCTAGTGTTGTTATGTTAATATTTGACTTTGTTATTGATTAAATTAGCCCTTTAAATTTGTTGTATTCTGGTTGTAGCTGTCTCCTAGTATATTGTGTATATATTATTGCTTGATTTTTCTATTTGCTTACTTTTTGTTGCACCAAGTATGTATTTGCATCATTTTTTTTTTTGGAATATGTGAACCTTATTACTTAGGATTTGTTAAAGTATTTGGTGACCTAAGAAGAACTAGAGAAGAAGGAATTAATGAGGAATTGTAGAATTGTTTACTTGTTTATTTATCATTGTTGTTTGTGAATAATTTGAAATAAGTGTTATTATTTTAAAAAGATTTTGTTGTTTTTTATGGTATAATGATTTTGTCTATTATAAAGTTGTTATCTAAATGATAGTGGATTATTAGGTACTTTCATTCTTATAATTTTATCAATGTTTGATGCGTGATTTGTTGGGTATTTAGTGACCCGAGACTAAATGTGAAACTATAGAAGTCTATTTTATTTACTTTGTACTTCTTGTTTATGTTATCTCAGACTACGTGATATAAGATGTTTGAGTGTTCTTGATTCCTTTTTAGTCCTAAGATAGTCTTAAATGATACAAAGGGGCATTCATGTTCAAAAATCATAACCATAAAAGAAAGAAATAATATACCTATAAAATACATAAAGTATATAAACAAAAAAAAATGGAAGAACCCTAAAGAAAATGAATATAGACCCTTTTTATGATTAAGATAACCTAAAAAAGACGAAATGTCAATGTTAACCCAAAATAAATAAATAAGATGACCATAGAAGCCATAAAGAATGTAGACACAAATACTATAAGAAAGAAAAAATGAAATTATTCTAAAGTCAGTTAATGATCATGTCCCATTTTAGGAATAAAATAACCCAAAAAATAAAAAAGTTTTGACAATGCAAATGTAATCATCATCAAAAACACAAATAACATAAAGAAAGAATTAATGAAATGACCTAAAAGACAATGAATAAAATAACATGTCTTAGGAATAAGGCAAAGGCACAATACATAATATACAAAGTTTGATAACCCTCAAGAAATGAATAATGTTGATCATGAAATAAACAATACATGACATACATAAAGAAAAATAAAATTCCCTCAGAGATTGAATTGAATACCCCATTTTAGGAATAAGACTACTCAATAATACACAAAGTTTGATAACTAGAATAAGAAGGAATAAATAACTTTAAAAGAGAAAGAACATAAAGAATGGAAAAATGACATTACCCTTTAGATAGATAATGGAATAATACATTTCTGTTGCAAACAAATAACTCATAATAGACACAAAATTTAATTTATTTCATTGTAAATCATTTTGATTTAGGTTAATGATTGTCACTTGTTTATTAGTTTAATGATTCACACAATATGAAATTACCTTTAAGTAAGTACCTTATGTTTTTATGCACCAAACACTAAAGACATTGTTATAACAAGATTATGTAATGATATGTTTGTATTTTTATGATATATATGTTCATGCTTATGTCAATGAATGAATTGATTAACGATTATTACATGATGTTATGACGTGTGGAAGGAAGAATATGGTGATATGACTATGGTGATTGATATGTAGGACTTAGATGGGTGATTAATTATGTGTATTGAGGATTTATACCTTCAGAGCTTTTATTTTATATATATGTTATTCTTGACAAGAGGATTAGTCTAATATATATGGGAGACAGTCAAAATATCAATATCATCTTAAGGAATTATGATATACAAAATATAAAAAAATAGTTGTAAAATAGAAAGAACAAGCATAAGGATAATTATGCATGACACTAGTAAGTGTATATTCATAAATGTACACTCATTACTTATTTAAGCCTTAGAATCTCATTCAATGTTCATCTTACTGGATATGGTGAGACAACACTAATTGTCCAAGTTAGACAGTTTAGAAATGTGACATTTGTATGCAAACCAAACAAATGCAAGTGTTGTCATAAATATGTAGAGAGTTAGTAATGTCTCATATTGTTCTTTAAATTCATAATGAATTAAGTGTTAATGCATGCATTGGCACTAAATTGGTGTAAGTCGTATAAGTGAGTAATAATTTTATATCGTGCATTTGGAGAACTATAGGGATATGCTATCAAAATTTTTGTGTATTTATGAATACACTATATATGTTCATGGTCCTTATATGTTGCATTTTTGAATGAGTATGTTCCTACCTATTAATGTATAAATGGAGTTATAATGAGTTGTAATAAAGTGTAAAGTAAATTTGATCTAAATGTTTTGTTTTTGTCATGAATAGAATAAGGAAAAATGAGACCCAATCAATTATGGTGGCTTCCAGATGGTATACTAAACACAGAGTTTATGAGTGGGATGAAATAGTATATTAAATTTGCATGCAATCACCCAAAACTGAATGATAGGAATAGGACTAGGTGTCTGTATAACCATTATAAGTGTCATAACTACATATTTCTAAAGTGGATATGAAGCTGCATTTGTATAAAAATGGTTTTATTCCTGATTATTATATGTGGAATTTACATAGGGTAACCATTAAGGGAGAAAATGCAATTGTAGTCTATGATCAAGCCAATGATGTAAAAAGGGTTGAATCATCAAACCATAATGGTATTAGATGCAACAAGTCCGTATTTTGATCTTAAGAAGTTTGAGGAATCACTAAATCCTAAACTTGAAAGTTTTGCAACATGCTTAGGATTGCATATCCGAACTTGTATCCCAGTTGTACAAGGCATTTGCGATTATCGCTTATTTCTTAATTGATGCACTTTAAATTAGAACACCATATGTTAAAATGAAATTTGGTGACATGGTTAGAATAATTAAATAGATTACACTATCTCTATCCAAACCAATAATGTGTTGGCATGTCGAGTATGAGGTTGAATAAAATGTCATCTATCATTGCTTAAATCGTCTCGCTTGGTAGCATTTCAATCAAATACATCCAGATTTCACAATAAAAGCTCGAAAGGTTTGATTAGTCTTTGCACATATGGGTTTCAACCATTCGATCAATTAGGATAATAATTTTACGATGGCCTATAATTATCATATTGTATAATTTGTCACCATGGTTGTGTATGAATACATATATGTTCTTATTAATGTTAATAATTAGGCTAATAAATCCAAAGGATAAATTGGATATGTTTTCATAGCCACTTATTGTGGAATTTAAATAGTTATGGTATGAGGGAGTGCAAACATATGATATTTTAAAGAAATAAAGTTTTCACATACAAGCTACTCTTACGTGGACAATAAGTGATTTTCTTGCATATGCGATGTTGTTAGGGCATAGTACTACTTAAAGGATATCTTATCCCTATTTTATCGATAATTCTGATGCTTTTACTCAGTCGTAGAGTAGAAACCATTCGAGGTTTGACAACCATAGAAAGTTTTTGCTAGAAGATCATCCATTTTGAAGGAACACAATGTTGCTCATTAAGAATAAAACAATGATCAAAGGTCCACCACCTATCAGATCTAGAGTTAAGATATTGAATGAGATTGATCAGTTGGGTCTTAAGAAAGACACTAAACTAGATGTCAATGAGATAAATGGTGTAATTTGTAAGGCTTATGGATGGAGGAAAAGAAACATCTTTTGGGATTTCCTATATTAGGGTATAAACTTGATTCGACATAATTTTGATGTAATGCACATTAAGAAGTGTTGTCCCTAGGCACCAAGAAGGGGGGTTGAATTGGTGTTTTAAAAAATTTAAAATAGAGAATAAGGGAGAAGGTAAGAATAATAATGGACACAGATTTTTATAGTGGTTCGGGCAAAACAATCCCTACATCCAC
>CATIWR010541634.1:0-26197 GCA_949677035.1 Omphalea diandra
AATGACAAGCAATTGATGGATGAAATGTTAAAAAGAGAAGGAGGGATAACACCAGATAGATGATTGACTCCAACAAAGAATAATCTTAACCTTGTTAGTCTGCCTAATTCATCTGGAATATTCCCCATTAAACTATTCTCTAGAACAGAAAAGTAGACGAGCGATAAAACGTTGGCGAGAGAAATTGGAATATTTCCTCACAGGGTGTTTCAAGCCAGTGCAAGAATTTCAAGCTTCGCAAAACTGCCAAGTTCTGTTGGGATTTTCCCAACTAGATTATTTACTTGTAATATCAGTGTCCTGAGCTGGGTGCAACGGCTCAAGTTGGCAGGAATCTCCCCCTCCAATGAGTTATTGTTGAGACGGAATTGTCGCAGTCGAAATAAATTACCAACTTGTGGTGGAATTTGGCCTCGAAATCTATTGTTCTGGAGGTTCAGGATTCCGAGGAAACTCAGGTTGCCAATTTATGGTGTTACAGTCCCCACCAAACTCTGCCCTTCTAACACCAAAGATGCGACTCTCTGATGGCGACGAGTGCATATGACTCCAGGCCAGTTGCAAAAAGAGAAACGGAATCATTCCATGAGTGTAACACGAGATGAGGATCGCTGATAATCCCTTGTTTGAATTTTAGCAGAGCAAGTCGATCAGTCTCATCTCCTGAAGCATTAGCTTCCAGTCGAAGAGAGGAAATACTATGGGCATTAGTATGGTTGTGGAAAATGAATCACATCAAAGGAAACTGAAGTCGTTGCTAATTGGTGGTCTTCGGGGCGCAAATTCAAAACCTTTATGACGATGGCAAAGACCACCTTAATGAACGATACGTCTACATGAAACCAAACTCGATCAATCTTTTTGCAAAAATTTTCTGAGAAAAATAAGAAAACTGGAAAATAGAATTTTTTGTTTAGTTGTAAAATTTTCCAGTTGGAGAATTAGAAAACAATTTTTCAAATTTTCTACAATTACACTAGCATTTGAACAACACCGTTATATTGTTTTCTAAAATTTCCGTTACAATATTATAAGTGAAAAAACTCAGGTTTTTTTTTTTATTTTTCAAAATTTGTTAATAATTGTGTGTGATTCGATAGTAATAAAATAATTGAAACTAATTCTATAAAAAATTTTCATAAAAGAAAATTGAAAATAAAAAATTAGATAGATGAACATTTGTTTTAGTATATTAAGAAACCTATTTTTCATTTGGAAAATGAAAAGTGAAGAACACCAGGTTGCCTATACAAACAACCTGAGATTAGAAAATATTTTCTACAATTAAACACAGTCTAATTTTTTTGATTTTTCAAAATATAAAACTTTCTCTTGAAAACATATTCTAATTATTTTTTTACTTTTTCTATTATAGTGGCAGTTTGTTTTCCAAAGGAAAACATTAGTATCTAATAATTTTATTTTATTTTATTTTTTTACTTTTTCTATTATGGTGGCAATTTGTTTGCCAAAGAAAAACATCGGTTTTCCATAAATTGATGTTAGTAGCTAGAGCGTGACAGTCAATTTCATCATTTATTATAATAATTTTTTTTAAAAGGTTTCTTTGCTTAATGTCTTCTAAAGTCAAATTCGTTGATAGACTTGTTGTTCTTCGTACTATTGGATGTCTAGTAGAAAATTAGACTAATTTTCTAAAAAGTATTTTTGGCAAAATTAAAAATTAATTTTTTTAATTTTTCAAAACATAAAACTTACTCTTGGATCATATTTTAATTGTTTTTTTACTTTTTTTTTTTCTATGATAGTGGCAGTTTGTTTTCCAAAGACAAAACATGGGTTTTCCACAAATTAATAACTATAGCTTGACTTCGATAGTCAATCTCAGCACTTTTTTATAATTTTTTTTTTTGAAAAAAAGGTTGCTGCCATAAGGATATTTGGTAAAATTAAAAATTAAATGTAAAAAATTTAAGAGTCGAATTTTAAGTACTGAATAATTTAAATACTAAGAGATATTAATTATATAATTATTTGGTATGAAATAAAAATTATGTGTTGAATCTAATTAATCTATTTGATAATTATAATTATTAAAATACTTAAAATTATGAAGTGGCACTTTTATCCTTTTCATATTAATTTAATATTTTACACAATAAAAAATTTAAAATTAATTAAAGAATTAAAATATTTTAACTAAAATACTGATATAGTTCTCTACAAAGAACATGAGTTATTATAAATACTGAAAATGGTAAAATTCATAATAAAATGTGACTTCTTTAATTTGTTTCGGTTTTGTAATTATGTCTACACTACATTACACATATCCCTATCAAACCCAAATAAAATTTTCACCTGTTGATAAAAAATTGTCTTATGAGTTATTTTTTTTCCCATCTCGTTTTTCTTTAATTTTATAATATTAATTTTTTGGCTGGTGTAAAAGAAAATTCTTTTTTTTTTTTTTAATAAAATGACTTAAAAGTTACTCTTGAAATCTCAATTGGAAAAACAAGAAGCATGCAAGAAATTTCAGTGATTACTTCCAATCACTAATCAATAGAAAGCACGATACCACAACACTAAAATTTTCAAGGAAGGGTAAGGGGAGGAGTGTACAAAAAATATTCACAATGGACAACGGAGTAAATGGTTTTTTTTTTTTTTTTCCCTCTTCATAAATGAACATATTTTCCAAACAGAAAATGACATTCTAAGAAAAAAAAAATTTTAAGAAAACGAAAAAAGGAAAATATTTTCCAATATTATCTACCATGTTGCTTTAAAATTCTACACCCAAGGAGGAATTCTTCATTTAAGATGTGATTGCTCTTCACTTTAGTCTTTAGAGTTTATAGGATACAGAAAATTGGATAAATAAATGTGTTTTTTTTTTTGTTTTTAACTTTTTATTTGACAATGAAAAATAAAAACAAGATAAATGAGAAGTAACTTAAAAAATGAAAATGAAAAAAATATTGTTCCTACTCTTCTTTTTCTCTTTTTGTTAATTTCGCTATGAAAGATTCTAACGGACAAACATAAAGTCTTTGAGATTAATAGTGAGTTATAGGAACCAGCAGCCTATGAATTCTAAACGATAACCCTTTTGCTTCTTACTTCAAAATTAGAAAAGAAATCGTAAATAAAACCAATAGACGTTTTGGTTTATTAGAATATATATATATATATAATCAATTTATTTATTTTTATAATATTAAATTAGAATCAAATATATAATTTTGATATCATATCCTAAACATAAAATATATTAACATATTGTAGTTAACAATGAAATTATTATATTATTTTTATTTTTTGTTAAAGATTTTTAATAAAATTATATGTTTCATTATGTTATATTATTTAAAATTTCTAATTATATATATTTTTTGGTCAAAACCAAAGAAATATTGATGTATTTGATTTTCTTTCATGAGATTTTAATGCAAACTTCGAAGAAGTCCACCAAAGCAACTTACACTCTTTTAATTATATATACACTATCTATTCATGTTATACCGAATAATATCATAAATTTTCTACTTCTAGTGATACCTTTAGTGGCTACTATTAGTAATATTTCCAGAATCATAACTGAAATTAAGCCAATTTTCATGTGAGTTTTGCAAAAAACAAAGGATAAAGCATACCCACTTAAAACTAAAAAATTGTACATTTCAAACTTTTTTAATAAAAAATTATGCATGGTACATTTATTATAATCACAAAAGCATGTTAACTATGAAAAATAAATATCATATAATATAATATTGACATAATTTAGGAATTATTGATTGTAATCATAGTTATATCATCAATAATTATTATTAAAATTATTAATTTTAAACTTCTTTCAAATCAGTTAATCTCAATATTTCTATAATTATCATAGTTTGGTAATGCAAAATATAATTATTCAGGTATTTTGATTCATTTAATTGCAACTCAATTCATATTACTTGTATCTAATATAATAGCTCCTTTTTTTATTTTTATATTAAAATTACTTAATTATATACTATTTTAAGATTAACTTCGTAAGTCTATAATATTTACAAAATGATTCTTGAGCCTAGTAAGAAATATCTCTACTAAATAATATAGTAAAGTGTCAATCTCAAAATTTGACAAGAAATTTAAAGTGAAAGTGAATTCTACGGCACTCTTATAGTATGATATTATTATAAAAAATTTTAAATTATATGTGCAATTTATTAATCTTTTTAACATGTGTAATTTATTAATTACTTTGAGCAATTTCATCAAAAATAAAAATTGTTTAAAGTGACAAATAATTACACATACAAATGAAATTATTACTTAAATCTTAAAATTTTATTAATCATAATAAATACAATACTACATAAAATAATGTGTATAATGTGGATAATGTGTATATGCAAATTGGGAATTTTGTTAACTTGAGAATGTCTCACAGTCAATTAGCCATGTTATAGGTAGATGAATTGATTCTTTGATTCTGAGGACGTTTCGAACTGCTTTGAAAAAGTTTTATCAATAAAAGATTCATTAGTTATTGAAAGAAAAAAAAAACGTAATGCATCTAGTTCACTGCTTATCTAATTGTTTCTTCCATTCATTGTTTTCTTTACTTCCATTGCCAACTGAGATTTTTCAATAATTTGTGCTTCCAATAATTTTGCTTCTGTAGGTGTAAGCTCAAAAACTTTGATGATGCTCAATTTATGTCCAAATGTTTCAAATATGTCTGAGACATTGTCATCCCTCAATTTTTGTTCCAGAGCTCGAAATGCTACACTAAGCTTTGGAAATCGTGATACAATTAAGGAATGGAGAGATATAGTAAGTTCTTGTTACTTATGAACTTGGTGGCGATTCCTCATTATTTTTTATTGACTTTTTCTTTTTGTTACATGTTTTGCTTTCACCAGCACATGTCTTTTCTAAAGGGCAAGTCTGAGGAAAAAACTTCATGGGTGTTTGAGAGGGTGACATATATTTAGTAACTAGAATGAAATTGTGAATTACTATTGTACTAGCTAGTTTGGACTATATTCTCTGTCAGTGGGCTCTAGACTGGAACAAACAACAAAAGCAATTTTTTTCCCCTTTCTTTCAGTTGGGGGATGACCAAAAGGAAAAGGAAAAACTTAGACGAAAATGTTAGCCTTGAATTAATCTGCCTTGCTTTCTTCTTTTGGATACAAAAGAAATTTTATTAAGAAGAAAGAGGAGATTGCCCAATACACAACTAAAGCAAAAGCATGAAGAAAGACTAAACAAGGAGTGCTCTCCAACCATTCTAAATAGTACTTAATCTTGAAAGCTCCTCAAAGAATCCGGCATCTTCCTTATCATCAAACCATCTGTATTTTAAACCAACATAAGTCTCCAAAAATATATTATGGTCATATTCAATTCTCCTTAAAAGTCCCTCATGTATAATTCTATGGGGTTTCATGAGTAACATTTGGTCCTGCTACTTCATCGTACTTATTCTGCTACTTGCATTTCCTTTGTTCAGTTTATTTTCTTTCCTTTTTGAGTGTTTGTTGGAATTATATATTGTTGAGTATGCATATTTTTATTGGTTCAGCATCATGCTTCTGCTTCATGGATTTAGCATCATTTTGGAACATACCAAGTCTTTAGTTTGTAATGCTTTTGTAGGCAAATGATGCACGGGAGGAGTTGTATGAGGAGGAAAAGGAAATCCAGGATCTGAAACAGGAGGAGGTTTTGGGACTAAAACAAGCACTTAAAGAAGCAAATGATCAGTGTGTCCTACTTTACAACGAAGTTCAGAAGGCATGGAAAGTTTCTTTCACGTTGCAATCAGATTTAAAGGTTTTGTAATTTGATGATATTGATATAGTTTCTTATTTCACAAAGAGTTATAAGCCACTGGCATTTTGGTGTTGATTTTTGTGTTTCGGTGCATTGAATCATTTTGATCATTAGCCTATCATGTTCTTTCCTCAGTGATAGCATGCATCTGTAATGCACTGAAGCTGTTACAGATGGAGCAGGAGCAGAAATTACAGATGCAGCAACAAGATTCCACAATTCAGACATTGCAGGTTGGTGCTATATCAAATTTCTTTCATATCTGTGGATGACTAGATGTATATTGCTAGATTTACCAGTTTGATGCTTAAAGTTTTCATGTACCTATATGGAATGATCACTTAGGTTACAGCGTTTTGCTGTTTCCACACAGATATAGGTTTTCCATTTGATATGTGAGGGTTATGACTTATGAGTTGTGTCATCTTGTTGAAATTCTCAGTTGCTGTTTAATGTGCTCTGTCTAGAGCAGTTTTGATGTTTTCTCATCCTTGACTAGTGCGACTGTTTTCAGCTTGCATTTATGTTCTGTTTCCCATTTTTAGTGGCAATAGAGCTCAGTTAAACTTATGAATAAAAATAGGAGATTCTAGTTATGGCTTCTGCTCTTCTAGTCAAATTTTGTTATATTCTGTTGCACCAGGATGTGACAATTACCTTTTTAATACAGGCAAAAAATAAAAGCATGGAGTCACAACTCAATGAAGCGCTTCGTTCTAGTGAAGCTAGGTCCGCATTTAGCTCAGAACCAGGGTCTGGAGTTTCATTGATTTCCAAAGCAACTGGGGATGGAATGGATTCTTCAGCAGTAACAAAAAAACTTGAAGAGGAACACAGAAAACGTGATGCACTGATTGAGGTCTGCCACAACTAGGATTGCTATGATTGCAAGAAACACATTTAAAAAATTGGAAATCATTTCATAAACATGACAGAGGAAGCTCTAGGCAAAGCATATGCATAAGCATGCTTGCATTTGTTTCCCCTTGTGACTGGTATGAGGGAAAGGAAGGAAAGAAAATACTAAGGGACTTATGCCTTAGTAGTAGAAATAGGGCTTGGTTTTTCTGTCATCCTAAACTCATTTTTCTCTTTCCTAGCTTTGTGAACTTGCTCCCTCAATGCAGTTTACTTCTTTGTTACTATCTGCAGAGATTGCATGAAGAAAGCATCGTTAGCTGGATCTCCCCAGGTATTATTTTTCTACCTTGACGTTAATAAAATGTTTTATACCATTTTTGTCGATATCTTATTCCTATACCAGTTCCTTTACATGTCTATATGTATGTATGCTTGTGCAGTCAAGATGAGTAATTTTTTTTTTTTTTTTTTTTTATGTTTACTGGCACTAGCTTAAGTGGCTTTCGGAATGTTTTAGGCAGATAGGCAATCGTGCACTCATATTTCAGGATCAGTTCGTCAAAAGTGTGTATTGTGTTCTGCTATGAAGGTGGCCCTATATGTCCACACTGTTGTTCTTCTGATCCTCTTTTATGTGAATGCTTCTTTAAATTGCGGGGCAACCCTGCCTAGTGGGATAACAATGGTTTATCTTGGTGATGGTTCATCTTTTGTCCGTCTAATAAGTGGTTCCATATTTCTAATGTTGTTATGTTATTTCTCAGCTGTCAAGTCTATTATCCAGAGGAAAAGTTCAGTCTCGAGATGGGGGAAGGTACTATTTTTACACGAGTTAATGCGAATTGTAGTTGTTCTTGTGTTTTTCATTTTATTTGTATATTTGCAGTTATACATTGAAATCCTGTGTGTTTCTTTTATGACAGAAATGATAACAACAATGGGTGTTCTATGGGTAATGTTCCTTCACCAATAGGACCAGATAAGACTGATGGCACGGTTGCTTTGGTTAAATCAGATTCAGAGAAAGTAAAATCTATACCAGCAGGAGAGTATCTCACGGCTGCTCTAATGACTTTGATCCTGAACAATATGATAGTCTTGCTGCCATTTCAGATTGTGCAAACAAGCTTTTGATGCTGGTATGCTTTTTTTATTGTCATTATTCAATCTGAAGTCTAGCAAAGAACTTTGTGGTCTCACTATGATTTGTATTCTCTTTTGGGGAAATTTGTGTATCCTCCTTCCTATGTTTTACTACCTTAAGGGTAAGAGTAGAGATTAGATTAGTTGTGGTGTTTCTATCAAAAGTTTGCACATTCAAGTTTCTCCATTTTCTTGATGCTGTATTTGGAAAATAATTGTTGGAAATCTCTGCAGTAGGAATTATATTATTGATTTATATGTTCTGTCCCTCTCCTCTCTTTCAATTCTGTTCTTTTTGTAGTGGGGTTCACTGTGTTCCATGTCTATCCTGTTGCATCATAACTGGTTGCTTAGGGTAAATTGATGCTTTTATCTCTATCCTGCTTCTGAAGAATCAGGGCTCATTAGGATGTGGCACGACGGTTTGAGATTGAACTTGCAATTATTATTGTTATTATTTTTTTTTGTTGCTATGGCTGAAAAGCCTCATTCTTCAATTGATAACTAAGAACTTTGTGCTTGGTGCAACCCCCCCTCTTTTCCTTCCTGATGTTAGCTGCTACCGTTGCAGGTTCTGGCTGCCGTCATTAAAGCAGGTGCTTGTAGAGAGCACGAAATATTTGCTGAAATTAGAGATGGTGTATTCTCTCCTTTATCCGTAAAATGGAACCTAAAAGGGTGATGGATACCATGCTTATTTCCAGGGTCAGAATTTTGTATGTAAGATCTTTACTTGCTAGGCCCCCAGAACTGCAGTCTATCAAGGTAAAATGCATTGGATGTTGGCCTTCTATTCGGTTCTTGATTAGCTTGTGCCTTTCCTGAGATCTTTATGCATTCCCTTTTTCCCTCTTCATTTGTAGGTTTCTCCTGTTGAGTGCTTTTTAGCAAAGGCTAATAGTGGGCGGAGTAGAAGTTCTAGTCGAGGAACAGTCCTGGAAGATCTCCTGTGCGTTATGCAGATGAACATATCCAAGGATTTAAAGTAAATATAAAGCCAGAAAAGAAGTCCAAGTTGTCGTCGGTTGTTTTGAGAATGGGAGGAATTGATCAGGTAGCTGCTGTAATATTCTTTATTTGCTTTTTCTCGTTGTTCCACTGAATCTCTTGATAAACATGCATTCCTGGCTGCCCCAAAAATGGACAAAAAGTATCTGCATGTAGGGTGCATTGGCAAAATGACAGGCCCAAACCCAACCAAACAACAGAATAAAAACAAAGTGGTTCAAATTTTGTTTTTTGAATGAGAAATGAGAGTTTAGCTCTGGAATGTTGACTTTAATGTCTCATCATTGCCATAAAATTTTTGGTTCAGAGCCACTTGATGTTTTTCATGATCTTGTGTATTCTTAAACGATCTTTTACGAGATGTTTCTTCCTGTTGCACATGGACTATGAGAATTCTATTCCCATGTCTACAGGACACATGGAGACAACTAGTTACTGGGGGAAAACTAAGGGAAATACAAGAGGAGGCGAAAAGTTTTGCAATTGGAAATAAGGCTGCCTTGTTTGTTCATACTCCAGCTGGTGAGCTGCAGCGACAAATTAGGTCCTGGCTCGCAGAAAATTTTGAATTTCTTTCCATTACTGGAGATGATGCATCAGGGGGCAACACTGGGGAGCTAGAACTTCTTTCAACTGCAATTATGGATGGCTGGATGGCTGGGCTGGGTGCTGCACTTCCCCCTAATACAGATGCTCTTTGGCAACTTCTCTCTGAGTTTTCAAAGCGGGTCTATACTTCCCAATTGCAACACTTAAAGGTATGCTCATCATTGGCTTACACCTCTCTTTCCTTCTTTATTTTTTGAATTTTTTTTTTTTTTGGTTTTTTTTTTGTGCACTTGGGAGATGGGTGGTTTATGACTAAGTGCATTATGTGGTAATTTCCATTCTGCTTTTTATTAGGATATTGCTGGCACCTTAGCAACTGAGGAGGCAGAAGATGCTACACAGGTAGCAAAACTGCGTTCAGCTCTTGAATCTGTTGATCATAAAAGAAGAAAGGTAGAAATCTTCATCTAGCTGGCATGCTTGAATGTTATCCTAAATAGTTTGCCCTAGGTTGAAAAATGTTCCATCTAGGCTTATGCTGTTTTATTTCTTTGCTTTCATTAGATTTTGCAGCAAATGAGAAGTAATGTAGCCTTGTTAATGTTGGAGGATGGAGGTTCACCTATTCATAATCCTTCTACTGCTGCTGAGGATGCATGACTAGCATCTCTTATTTCTCTTGATAGCATATTGAAGCAAGTCAAGGTTTTACTATCCTCTCTGTTTGATATGATCTTGAGCTGAAGTGGAATAACCGGCAATGATATACTTACTTTTTGACCAGGATATACTGAAACAATCCTCTGTAAACACCTTGAGTAAAACTAAGAAGAAAGCAATGCTCAGTTCTCTAGATGAACTTGGGGAGCGGATGTCTTCCCTTCTTGAAATTGATCATCCATGTGCGCAATGGCAAATTGCAGTTGCTCGTCGTATGGTTGAGGTATATGTCAATGTTATGTTTTCTTTGACATCTGCATTCTTTTAACAGTTTCTCAGTCTCAGAATTAGGTGGAATGTGGGAACTATATGATATGATTTATTGGAAGGTTTGGTCATGATTGTGGTACAAGTGAATTTAGAAACTGAGTTGTACTAATTGTTTGGGATGGTTGAGACAATTAAGCAGAACACTTGACATTTTGATGTAAACACTAGCAACTTCATTTATATTGCAAGATCATAATCATCTGAAAATCTGCACTAAGTATCAAATGCAAATTTGTTTGTATTGAACAACTTGCGGGAACATAAGCAGTGTCCTTGCAGTAAATTGTTAAAATTAGTAATAAAATGAAAAGTGAACTGAATTTTAATTCTCAGACATGTTTTTCTGATTATCTGTTTAATGCATAAGTACTTCAAAATATAAAAAAGATGATTTATGCTCTGTCTTGAGATAGCTTAATTGTGGAAATGGTAAAAGAAAGAAACTGATCATCTACATGATCAGAACAAACTTGTCTTTCACTGGTATATCCTTTGGGATGCCTGACGACCTTGATATTAATGCGTTGCATTCCAAGTTAAAGAAAAAGGGATCTCATGTGTGGGAATGTCAAGTGTAATTTTGCATCTTTAGTTTTATGTCGGTTTTTTATGCATTTCTCTTGATTGTAAGTCAGTGTGTCAGTTTCATCGTCTAATGTTTCATGTATGTTGCTGCAGTCGATTCCGGAGGAAGATTACCGCCTTGATGAGTTGGTACATGCATGAAAACCATCTACTGATTTGGGGTCTGGTACTGAAACTGATGTGGCGCAGTGGAATGTTTTGCAATTCAATACAGGCTCCACGACACCATTTATTATAAAGTGTGGAGCAAACTCGAATTTTGAATTGGTCATTAAAGCAGATGCCCGAGTTCAGGAACCTAAAGGTGGTGAAATTGTGAGAGTTGTTCCAAGACCATTTGTATTGGAGAATATGAGCTTGGAGCAAATGAAACAAGTATTTTCCCAGCTTCCTGAGGCTCTAAGCTTGCTAGCATTAGCAAGGACTGCAGATGGCACTCGAGCTCGGTGTTCTAGACTGTATAGAACTTCAGCCATGAAAGTTCCATCATTGAGGGACCTAGTTGGTGAGCTTGAGAAGGGAGGAGTACTGAAAGATTTGAAATCATGAATGCTACTGTGATGTATCATTGGGCTTCGACTGTGTTCATAATTTTATTTTTTATTTTAAATTTTGGTGGGAAGAGGGTTGAAAGGAAGAAGTGCTATCAGTAGAAAAAAAAATCTGTAATTTGAAATTTGTAGTGCATTTGCAATGTATTGTATCACACGTATGCTCTGAGATTATTGATAATATAAGGAGCAATTTTGTGTGATATTGTCAACTTATTGTAATGCAACGGTCTAGTCATTCGATTGATGTTGGTTTCTGTCAAGGAAGAGGCTATTGAGTCGTCTGTGTTGCACTTTGATGGATTCTGGACTATTTTATCCTGAATTAGTGTTAGTTTGTAAATATTCTTTTTAATTTTGATAATTTTGAAAAAATAATTGTTTTAGATGTATTATTGATTATAGAAAGAGCAAAGTAGATACAATCAACTGAATATTCAGTTTGAAACAAAAATGTATATTAAAGGTGGCGCTATGACACTTATTTTTTTATTATTTTATTTTTCAATAGAATTAATAATTGTTAAAATATTTTCAGGAGTGTCCGTATTATCACTCATTAAATTCTTATAAAAATAATAATTATTGAAATTTTGAAAGAGTAATATTTTACGCTGTACAATATTTTCAATTTGAAGAATAAAGGAATGCCTTCGAAAATCAGTGGACTACCTCAGAGCCTTGCTTTAAATATTAGGTCGGATTTTACTCCATTGTTTTCCCTTAAAAAAATAATTTAATTTCTCTCAATGTTTAGCATTTTTTATTTTTAATTTTATTTTAAAATTCATATTTACTTTTCCTTGAGGTTTCATCTAACATATGACAGGGTTGGCATATTAAAAACAAATTATGAAACTAAAACTCATAATGTTCATTAAAGGAATATGTGGAAGTAAATTAGCTCTTGTGACAACGGGAATTTAATCCAGTCCGTTGTGTATAGGATCCTAGCTTCAATCTCCATTTCTCATTGTAACTTGGATTAGAAGAAAATTAGCTACTGTGAAAATATTCTACTGTTAAAATATTACACGATCTGGTTTTTGTAATCCCTATTTCTCATTGTAGCTATCGTGAAAATATTACACGATCTGTTTTTTGTAAGAAAAATAAAGAAGAAATTTTTTAATTATTGTTTTTTGTTTAGTATAATTGTCAACTTATTGTTTTATGGGTTATCATTAAGCATCCACGTAAAACTCAATATAAGTGGCACATATTGAATTGCTAGGATAATATACTCAATTGAAATTCTGCATTAATCTTGGGAGAAGACTGAAAGAGAGCTATTGACTAGTAAAAAATTTTGCAAGTACATGAAGTTTTAGTTGTGGATAAACATAAACAGTAATATATATATATGTGCATGAATTAGGGACGATAGTCATTGTTCTGGTTGACAGACTTCAAAAGGTTGTGGTGTGGACTTTGTTCAATAAAATTGTTTCTAAACAAGTAGTATGCAGTTGTTAGTAAATGTGACTGTTGTTCCTGAATCAACTATATAGTCATTGTTCTGGTTGACAGACTTCAAAAGGTTATGGAGTGGACTTTGTTCAATAAACTTGTTTGTAAACAAGTAGTATCCAGTTGTTAGCAAATGTGACTGTTGTTCCTGAATCAACTATATTAAAATTGAGGTCATCCACTTGAGTATATAGCTATGTAGAGACTAGCGCCAACAGTTTGGTAGTGTGTTCGGCTATAGTAACTCAAGTTTATACCAGTGACAATGAACCTTGGTCAATACCCAAAATTCTCCTCATTCTCCTTTTTTATGATCAACCCACTAACCTCATGTGCACATCCTATAATGACATCTTACCAGCGAAGTTCACTTACTATCTTATCAGAAACTATAACACCCAGGGCTTCCGATTGATCAAGATATCTGATAAAAAATGAAAATAGAGGACAACCATATGTTACTTCGTGATTCAGCTTTGCAAGAAATTTCAAAGTGGGTGGATGAGTGAAAAGATCAAAGATGACAGGAAACAATGGGTCATTACGGTTGGCACAAGATGCGCATGGTACACATTGACTCCAAATCAAACCAGACCCTGTAGGAAAGGTCTCAATATCAACCAATGCTATGTAGGGGTGAGTAGTACAATCGAACAAGAGAGTGATAGTCTTTGTATTTCGACTTGGTGACTGACTCTATGTTGGTGGAGGAAAATTTACACGAGAGTTGGTGAAAAGAAGTTCAAGAGATGAAACATAAACGACATATTCATCGTGAAACATATTAAAAGACTCCAATCTTCTGTAAATGCTCTCATAAAAACATAATATGCATTTTCAGCAGATAATGGATGACTTTTGAATAGACAAAAGGTAGTTTTGGAGCTTTTGTGTATATTGCAGCATTTGAATATTGTTCAGAATAACCAAAAAAAAAAAAAAAAGGAATTGGCTTGCAGGATTGAGTATTATTCAGAATAATAAAGTGGAAGTGAGAGTTGGACTGGATGAGACATGAAAAAGAGACTGAACATTATTGTTGGAAGAAACGAAAATTGGAAAGAGGTGCTAGAATAGAACCAAGCACATAAAGATATGAAAAGGGAAAGACCTTGAAGTCCTTCAGTTAAAGATATTCGACATTGTTGTTGTTGGAAGGGTTGCAAATTGGAAAGATATGCTGGAGTCTTTCAGTTGGGGGTAATCTATTTTACGATAAGGTTGTTAGGTGAAGCTCACCAAAGATGTGAAATGGAAACTTCTTTTTTTTTTTTGAAGAAAATGCTAGAGTGCTGCGTTGTGTGATTCACCTACCAATAATAAAATTCCAGTGTCATTTTTAATTTTAATGGCCATAATATGTTTAAACCATTTTCAACCATATTTTTTCCTTTAATTTCACAATTTTTATTTAATAATTAACTTTATATTATCACCAGATGGTTCTATATGATGAGTAAATTGTCAATTATCTCAAATAAAATCAGAATAATAAATAAAAATTATATTAGAAATTTTTTAACAACGCGAACTAAATTTAGACTGCTATTATCGCATAAATATTAAAAATATTAGAATTTCATCTTCTATCATTATTATGTAACATAAAAACTATGTGAAGGCAAATCAAGTTAAAATAACTTGTTCTCGGAAAATATTTTTCTCAAAAAATATTTTCTAAGTAATATATTTTATGGTGTTTGAAACATACTACAAAAAATATTATTTTTTTAATTTATAAGATTATGACAAAATTTATATTATAAATATTTTATATTTATATTATTTATTATTTAATATAAAAAATACATTAAAAATGAAAATTTTTAGTGGATCTCACCTATCACCAGCAGCCATGGCCAATTGATATGACCGGTGACGAATATTTGTAGTCAAGAATGAATAATTATAATATATATATGTATTATATTATTTTATTTCTCATTTGGATAAATTTATTAAAATTTGAAAAATGACTTCCCATTTTCAAAACGGAAAGTCATTTTTCTGAAAAATGATTTAATTTTCTTTTTTATTGGTAAAATATTTTCTATTAAACAATTTTTCTAGATGCACCAAATAGAAAAAAATGCGAAAAATATTTTTCACGAAACAAATGTAGCCTGAATTATTATACTTATATCTTTTGCAAATATTATTGAAAAAATATTTATAGATAATTTTATGAATACGCTTTAATTCCAAGATTTGTATTTGCAATTATTTTATACATATTGTATTTAACAAACTTCTTTTGAAAATTGTTATTATTATTATTAGCAATGAAAATATTATTTATAAATTTAAAATAAATTATATTATTTTACATAATAAATAATTATTAATAGGATTTCATGTTATGGTTTTGTCTTTTTTTAAAAAAAAATTTATTTGTAATTAATTTTCAAATTAGTTAAAACATGTGATTATATTATTAGTAACACAGCTATAAAATTAAATAAATAAAGGAAAATTGAGAAAACTAAATAATTGGTGAATTCTAACGTATAATTACACTCACTATAAAATAGTTAATGAACTTGACCCCATTTGGGCTACAATTCAATTGAGAGATAGGAAGAACTCTAGAAGTCTTAATTATAAACACTAATTATGTACTAATATGGTGTAATGAATATTAATGTTCACAAATAAATTTAAGAAAAGAGATACTAATTACACCTACAAAAATCTTAAAAACAAATACCAAATTTACACTGTTATCATGCAATAAATATTAAAATTCATAAAATTTAATGCGACATGATTATATAAAACTTTGATAAGATGGCTGTGCCTTTTGTGAATACTATTTAGAAAGTTATTTGAAAATATAGATATGATTTTGCATTTTTAGAGTATTTTATAAATTAAACAGATACCATAAATTAGAAAAATAAAACTTTAATTGTATAATTTATACTACCATTATCAAATATGAGTTACACTTGGTGGAATTTTACCAAACATAAATATTATTGAGAGTAATTTTCTTTTTTATAATTATGAGAACATAGTTCATTTCATATTAGATTTTTTAAATTATTGAAAGCATGTGATCACATATGTGAGATAATTATAAATTATATAAAATACAAAGTGAGTATTTTAAAAATTACGACACTGTAATTAGTAATTACGCTCATAGTAACTCTATCATCAATTTATTCTTAATAAGTATTTATAAATTTTAACTATAATACACAAAAACTTATTTACAAATTTATTAAAAATTTGATCATATTTAATTACATCTAGAAATATTTTAATTGCAATAATTGAATTTATACTATTATAGTCTAATACAAATTAAATTTCATATAATTCAATTGAGCACAATTGCTGTACCAATTACAAATGTAAACAACGTGCGCCCTTCTATTAAGCATAATCACCATGCTAATTAAAGATGGTGTGAAGCAAATTGGAGACAAATTGAATTATTATGCTTACCTATTTATAAATAATATCTAGGAACTAATTTATGAAAATATTTAAGAGTATTGCTACTTCTTTTCAAGTATTTTCTTAATACATAAAACTGTAAATTCAAATAACTGCAGTTTATTTTAGCAATTTATACTGCAGTTCATAATATATATTATATGTAGTGAAATTTTATAGAACATTATTATTACAATAATAGTTATTATTTTATGATTACAAAGGATGAAAAATTTTGATTGTGCAAAATTACAAGAATTTTTGTTAATGATTGTATATTTTTAATTATGAGTTTTACGAGTAAAAAATTATTATTGGTAAAATGTTCAAACATTAACTTCTTTTATAATCTTGTTTATTAAAAAAAACTCACATAAAAAGTCTATAATCACTTAATAAAGAGAATATCTTTTAATTTTTATTTTAAGATTTTTTCGATAGTTGTGCATGCTTGAAGTATCTTAAAAACACAACAACAATAATAATAATACACACTATTGAAACTGATTTTGGCATGAATCAAGCTTCATTAATAAAGTAAAAATTTATGAATATGTAAATACTGTTAGTTTAATAAACAACTTATGCATTTTTCCCATTATTTAGTAAGTTTATCTATTATTTTTTAAAATATAAATATTTTATGTAAAGTTTCTACCCTTTATGTAATAATAATATCTATTATTATTAAATTTTAATATATCTTACAAAATAGAACTAATCTTAAATATTTTTTAAGTTATTTCATCTTTCATATTTTATTATAGGATAAAATAATGAAATTTTTATTGAATATTATATAAAATATTATAATAAAAGAAGATTTTATTTAAATAGTTTTATTATAAAATAATAATATACTATAAAATAATAATAAAGTTTTAAATATTATATATATATTAATTTTAATAATTTAATTAATTATTTAATAAAATTAAATATTAAATTTATTTAAATTTTATTATTATAATTATACCATGCAATTCGCATGAATTCGCGAATTAGTTGAAGTACATGCTACTAACAATTGTTTGATATTATAGCTATAATATAAGAAAAACTATGCTTTATGCATGTGAGACAAATATTATAGGAGACAAGCAATCACATAGGGGCAAATAATCGCATAAATCATAGAAGGGCTGCTATTATGCTTTCATGCATGTGAGACAAATATTATATGAGATAAATAATCACATAGGGGCAAATAATCACATAAAATCATAGATGGGCAATCATCAATCTCCATAAACCACTTCATATAATATGGATTCTCAATCCAAAGATAATAAATAAATGAAAATAGTCATAAAATCCAGTACCGTGAAAAAAAATAAAATCTAAACCTACATTATCATAATACATAAATATAATGATCATAATACATGAATATAACTATAAAAAAGAATAAAAATTAAACACCATAAAATCCATATTCAGGATATTGAAAACCTAAATCTAAAAACCTTTAAATCTTGATGATGAATAACAAAGATTATTATTATCCATATTTAATTACAAAAATTGTTTTTTCATTTATTAGTGAAAAAAGAAAACTTTATCTGTTAAGAAATAATATTCTTAAAAACATATCAGTTCTCCAATATTATATTGAAAACGATTAAGTATAAAAGCTTTTCATTTCCAGAACGAGAGATTTTTATATTTTAAATTTTTGATTAATTGATTTGATTACAATCTTAATTTGTGTTTAATTATGATTGTGGTTTATTTGTTTAAGTCACTTATTGATTATTTTCTCTTGTTTGTTTCTCAAGGCCATTTTTACTGTGTCTCATGATCTGATATGTCACTTTTAAGTGCAGTTAGGTTTAAGCTTGATTTTAGTTGTCATTTGTCATTCTCAAATATAACTAGGCTTGAATTTACTTTTGGAGCCCAATTACCACTTATTCAAATATTGATTGAATCGTTCTAGCCATCAACTCTCATTTATCTGTATTAGACAAGCTTCATATGCACATAATCCATGGTCTAACAAGTCTAGGTTCTTCTAGCCCAAATCTTTTAGGTTCAACATTTTGATTACCTTCTCATACTCCATGGTCTAACAAGTTTAGGTCTTTTTTCAATCCAACTCTTTCAAATTCAATCTCTTGGCAAGCTTTTCTAGGTGGATTTATCATTTGAGCTTTTTCCTTCATTCAATTGACCTCTTTTTACTTTAGACTTCATTCACTCAATGAGCCTTCAAGATCACTTGGCCTATTACGACATATTACAACATTGGTGGCTTTCTAGATCTTCTTATAACACTAGTATAATAAAAGTTGATATTGCAGGAATCTATAAAACCTTAATACAGCTATATAATCTATTAGCATAAAAAATCATAAGAAATAAAACATAAAGATCTATATAATCTATCGGCATCTAAAATCATAAGAAATAAAGGTCATCATCAAAGTTTAGACAAATGGAATATAACACATTAGTTCATAACAGCCTAGACTTCTTGTCAATGACTAGCCCTCGTCTTCGAAAGAAGGGCCCAAATCAATCAAAGCTTTGTGTTGTACCTTTATAATTGAACATAATAGTTATAAAAGGTTGTGATGTTGTGGTTGACCCTATTAACATTCTCTTTCATCTCAGGCTAAACGAGTAAGAATAAAAGATATTTAGTATTGAGTATCTTGACCTAGTGGACTCAATGTTATATATGGGATTGCAAAAGTTGATGAGTTATAAATCAGACGAAAAACTGATTTGTAGCTTTGGTGGACATGAAACGATTAATGGCTGGCAACATTTGAGTATTATCTAGAGTAACAAAAAGCGGGATTGAGATAGGAGTGGGGCTAACATCCAAGTATGAGGATAAAAGAACAAAGGACATATATTCAAGGAATAGAATTAGAAGAGCCAGTGCGACTTGGAAGAGGTGTTGCAAATTGGAAGTGCTGGGTCATAGTAAATATTTCTAGATTGATAGGTGAGTTAGAAAAAAAGGTGTGAAATATTTTTTAATGAAAGAAAAATGTTGGTTGTCGCATCATGTGATAACTTATGATATTTGATGTCCATAGATCATCTAGTTATTTTTAGTTTCATGTAAATCAGATTCTTGCAACATCAACTCTAATTTTAGTGTTATAATTAGTTGCCCTTCATTCAAAGTTATAGGTGATTATGAGTTTTTCATCAATTACTTTGATGGTCTCAGAGTAAACGGTTTCGAAGTTCTCAATAAGATTGCAAGCGAACAACGATGGCAATAAGATAAGAATATGTTTTTTGGTTATAGACATGAAATCATATGTCATGTTACTAGAGTGGGGAACAGGGGATTATAGGTTTGGATTTGGCACCATTATTACTTATAAGCCACCTGAATAATACTGGGTTTTAGTTATTACCTTATAACCTATAACCAATCCATTGGTAACATTCTCTACATAAGCTTTGTTCCTTCATTGGATCCCATGAAATCAATTATGGTACGACTAATCTCAAATACTACAATCTTCTAGTATTGTATAGGATTCAAAGGGACTTTAGTTGGATAAATGTTGCAATTCAAATTTCCGACTGGAGAGTGAGCCTCCTACGATACAAAGAAGTGGTTGATTCTAAAATTGTTTGTGTATTGAAAAATGTGCTCGAGTCATTTTCTTATTTTTTGGTTATATTATATACTATTTAATATTTGTATACATCATAATTTGTTTACTCAAATTTAAATTGGACATTCAATTATACTCTAAAAACACTGCATAATTGAATTGTCTATTCTGAACTTTGGCCTCTCAAAATTCTAAACACTGCATAATTGAATTGTCTATATATATATATATAACTTCTAAATCCTAGGTAGCTAAAACTTAGAAAGGTGAAATGTAAATTACTCTTTCCGTCTCAAATTATATGTCCCTTTAGGAAGAAATTTTTGTTCATAATACTTACATTTTACAATTTATCTATGAATATTAATTAATTTTTTTTTCAATTTTACTTTTTCTCTTTTTAATAATAATTATTTTTTTATAGTTCACAATAATTTATAAAAATAATTAATTAAGGATAACGTACTCTTTTACTTATGTGCTAACATCCATTAAATACAATCTTTAATACATATATAAAAATCTTAAATGACATCTATTATGAAACGGATGAAGTAATAAATAAAATATTTTGTGCAACTCCACTTGTGTGACAATTGTTCAAAACTACAAGTCAGTAGGTTGCTCTTTTTGTAGCTTCAACAATAGCAAGAATCATTATTTTCAAAAATGAGATGTGAACTCACACCTAAATCTAATATTAAAGAAGATTGGTTAACAACTTTTTTCTCCTAAAATTTATAAGTATACATTCTCAGTTAAAATCACTTGGAATATAACACCAAGGCTATGATTTTGGATAATGGTCTTCTAATTATAAGGCACAAGTATTCGTAATCAATTTTCAAAAGCAGTGCCTCGATAGAACTTATCATCCTATTTAATTAAACCCCACATTTTGACATTATCATCTCGTTTTCATTTTATTTATTCTTTCCTAAGTCAAAATTCCCATTTGGTTTAAAATCTAAGGGTCGGATTACTCGCTGCTCAACGACCTGTCGCCAAATTAGAGCGACTGACCACAACTAATGAAACTTTTAAGGGGTTAGCCTTTCCAAAAATGTTGAAATTTTATTATGATGTTTACATAATAACTATTATAATTATATATATATTAGAAAATTATCGTTAGTTGGCCCCCTCAAATTAAATGATAACTTTAAGATGGTGTTGCTATCATCACATGCACATAGCCATAAATTCTATAAAATTTTAAGTTGTAACAATAAGTTTTGTCAAATAAGTTAGACCTTTATTTTTATTTATTTATTTTTGTTTTAGACGTAGCGAGAATTGACTTAACTCATTTTTATATAAATTTTAGTTAAAAGTTGTGATCAAATCGCAATATTTATTCTCATAATAGTTTAGAAGATAATAAATTAATAACACTAAAATTTAAAGTGAGTTGCACAAATTTTAGTTGAGATTTGCTATCAAATTGCAATAATTATTCTCTCATGTTATATTTAGGCCTATTTGGTAAACAATGATATAATCAGCAGTTAGTGATTAATTATGAGTATTCATAAATATAAAGTATTGACAATTTAGTAGTTGAATGTGTGATTAGATTATAAAATGATAAAAACTAATTATTTTTATATTTTAATTAATTTTATATAAAATGTAAATAGTGTAGTGATAAATAATAATAAATATAAGGTTAATACTAGTTAAACAATTCAAATGCCACCATTTTATATTTTAAATGATACAAAAACTATCTTTCAATTCACAATTATATTTTCTAAATGTTGAACACCATTTTTTAAATTAAAATGTTGAACATTTATAATTTATCAAATATTTTCTTAATATTTTGAATGTTCAATCTATAAAAACTAGTTTTTAACGTTAAATTATATTTTCTAATTGTTGAACACTGTTTTCTAAATTGAAATTCTGAACATTAACTTTTATCAAATGTGTTTCTTAATATTTGAATATTCAATCATTTAACGCTAATCAACAAACAACAAATGAATCCAACACTTAATTTTTTTGAAAAATATTATATAAATTTTGTTTTGTTTACTTATTTCCATGGATAAAAGATTCTGATTTCAGTCAATAATCACAAAGTTGACATTGTATCACAATTACAAAGTTTTTACTCAATGAAAATTGGTTTTTAGATTTTATTGTTTAGAGTTGTTCTATTTATATTTATTTTCATTGAAAGTATTTTATTTTATAATGAAATTAATTATATATATATATTAACAGCATAATAGCACTATAAGAAATTAATTATTTTATTACAAATTAATGTTGTACAAGTTAAAAAATTATCATACAAAATTGTAGTTGCAACAATTATTATCACGAGATTTGGAATATGTATCTCTATAACTAAAAATCATCTTAATTTATGACAATAAAATTTATCATGCATAATATATAATTATGATAATAATTTTATTATTACTTAATATATTTAGTTATAAAAAATTATTACATATGATTTAATATTATCATAAATTTACTGATTAATTAAAGTAAATTATGATAATAATTTTACTTTATTGCCACAAAAAATAAAATTAGTAATAATTTTTATAGTCACAAAATTATATATTTAAAATAAATAATCACACTATTTGTGTTTTTTGTTGTTATTGTAATTATCACTAATATTTTTATTGATTGTGATTTTCAGTATCACACTTTTATTTAGTGATGATCTAATAATTAAGAAAATAATATCAATAAGATATTTATTTTATTTAAATAGTATATAACAAGTATAGTATATTAAAATATCGAGTGAAATATATTACATTAAAAAAGCCATGATAAAAAAGATAATCTATAATGAATGATAGGAGAATTTTTCACAAAATAAAACTTTAACAATTTTAAAAATAAGAGAAAATAATGAAAACCATGATCATAAATGAGAATGGTAGATAATTTAATACTTTTTTTTAAATACTAAATAGATCAACCATTATACTATATATAGACATAAATGTGGAATTACTTATAGTATTTTATAATTGGGTTATAGTCCCAAATAAAATAATACGCCTTTCATCCTAAAATAATTGAAAAAAATTCATTTTTAAGAGAATTAAAAAAGTTAGTTAATTATAATTATTTTGTGTATTTTAATCACTTTCTCACTACAATATTTCTATTTATTTTTTTATTTTATCAATATTAATAAAGTATAGATATTATTGAAACTAGAAAAGTTGATGATAATATTTAAATATTAATAGTAAAATGATTATTGAAACTTTAAAAAAATTATTAAAGAGAATAATTTTTTTTCTTTGCATAAAAAATATAAATTCAAAGTAAAACATATTAGTAGTAATTTATTGATAATGTGGAAATAAATGTCAATTAATAAAAATATATTAGATAATTATTTAATTAACTATCAACTAAAAAAAGAAATTATCAATTATTTTGAGATGCCCAAAATAGAAATTTTGTGAATTATTCTTGGATGGAGGGAGTAAATGATTATTAATTAAATTCAAAATTATTTTTTGAACTTGATTCCCATGTAAAAGGTGAATTATATTAATAAGGGTTGTTCAATTCGTATAAAAAATTACTTCAAAATTGAAATTGGAATGAATAATTCTAATTGTTTCTATTTGTTTATTCTAAAAATACGCTTAAATATTTAAATTAATTAAAATTTTTATTATTTATCTAAAATAAATAAATAAAAAATTTAAATTTTATTAATTTAAAATATTTCTTTTGATATTCTCAATATTAAATGTAATATCCGAAAACTATTTTATCATTCTCAACATACTATATAAATAATCTATATAAAATAATTAAACATGAGTTACTACAATTTTTTATGGTACGCGATAATTTTTCTTATTTGGTTTCTTCTCTCCATCTCTGTTGATGTGATAATGTCGTAGCGTTTCAACCGTTTGTATGCGTGTATGTATTTTGTGTTAGTTTAGGTTATTGATGGTCTTCCAGCGGAATTTGTGCTTGGCAAGGATGGGCATCCTCCGCGTCAGGATTTGATTGAAGCTATTCCTTATACTCACTTATTGCTATCTAATGGAATGGCGGTTGGGTGTCATGCTAAGGCTGCTCCTCCAACTGTTACAATGCCTCGCTTGAAGGTCGGTTGTATAATTCTGGTTGCCATGTTCTGATTTAATTTGAACTAGTATGCTTGTGCACTTATGGTTTTAGCAAATCATTACAGGCTATGGTTTCTGGGGCAATTGGGGGATTCTTGGATGTGGCTTTCAATTTTAACACGCAGGCCATGTTGGATGACAATCTTCTTGGCTTGTTTGAAGTGAATTGTACTGTTGTTGTTTATCTAATTGAGCTTCAAGTGGGTCTCCTTTAGTATGTTAATCGCACAGTTTGAAATTTGTGTGTTCCAGGTCAGTTTTTCAGAATTGGTTGGAAAATGGTGATGCTTGGCGATGAAACATGGCTTAAGTTGTTTCCTGGCTTATTTGTGAGACATGACGAAGTTAGCAGTTTCTTTGTAGGTTTATTTTGTTCTCTAGCATTCCATACATTGCTTTTGTTCTGGTTTACGTTGCATTTATCTCTTCAATACCCGCTTGCTTCTTGTTAATGCTGATGGCTTGCTGCTTAAACTTTTGAGTATTGACATATTCCACACCACTTTGACTTGAAAAAGCTTGCATATTTTAATGCAATTTGTAATACCATTACTTGTTGAAGTCTGGAAAATGGTCTCTTTGGTTCCACTATTTATTGAGGCTGCTCTTCTATACTAGCTGATCATTTCTGATTGTGGATTTGGAATCTCAAGTCAATAAACATTATTCTATCTGTTGTTTATTTTCATTTATTTGTGTACCTCCTCGCTTATTTTGTGAAAGGCCTGGATGTGACTTGTTTTTCTAATGTAACTTTCTCTGCTACTTAATTTTCTTATCTCTCCAGGTTAAAGACACAGTACAAGTAGATCAAAATGTCACTCAGCATTTGGAGAGTAAGCTTGGCAGAGATTACTGGAATCTTCTGGTTGCTACTTTTGTTTTTTGTCAATAATTTTTTTTTTCAGTTTAGATATTGAATTTGTGGCCCTCTTAAGAATTGTTAGTAGTGCAATGTAGTATTTACTTGAGCAATATTTCTTTCTAAAACTGACCCAAAAAAAGAAATTCTTTGTAAATATTTAATTTTAAGCTTTTGCTTGATCTTTTTTTGGCGCATTTTCTTTTAATTCTTGTATTTTTTTTCTATCTCTGTGCCTGAATGGGGGGAGGAGCTGGACTTTGGAATTTTTTGCTCATGATCATTTTATGCAGACTTAAATGAATTGCGTGTCCGTGTCCTATGTGTGAGCTGCCTATTATTTTCTTAATGTGTATAACCTAAAAAAATGAGCTGATCTTCCTATAGAAGTTGTTTTCTTTTCTTTTCTTTTTTCTCAAGCTTTTTGGATAAATTTTGGTACATCTCATCTCCAAAACTGTTTACTCATGCTGAAACTATCCTAACTAAGTTTCATGCTTTTATACGGTTGATAATGATAGATTCAGTTTCTTTTGCGGATGCTGCTTATTTATCTTTTTTAATTTTGACATAGCTTTCATTTCTAGATTCTACACTATCTAGGCTTGGATCATGCTGGACATATTGATGGGTGAAGCAGGTATTTTCTTGTCCATTTACACTCATATTAATGAGATTTGGGCTTTATGTCTTGTGCTTCATCAGATGTTTGTTCTACTGGATGATTGTTCAGTGCTTTGATGGGCCCAAAACTTATGGAGATGGATGAAGTGGTGAATTCATTTAAGTACTATCCAGACTAATGATAATGATCGAGGATGGACACTTCTGGTTGGTGTTCATTTTATTCAATTTGTTTTAACTGCTAGTAATTGAGAATAGCATTAAGAACAATTGGGTTTTTATCATACAAAAAATGTTCAAATTCTGCAAGACAAATAGATGAAGTCATAAGTCTTTGTGGGACTCACTATTTAGCAGGGATTGTTAGATAAAACATTGGATTCAAAAGTTAAATCATTAGTTCAGAATGTAATGCCAAAATACTTTTTTTACTTGTTGAGGGGGTGGAACATCATCAGTAAGTACTTGGGGTACAAGCCAGTTATCTGTTATTAACACACCTAGTTTGTGCACAAATGCCCATAAACAAATATATTTCTACACTTAACTTTGTATTTGGGCAGATATAGTGCAATCACTAGCATGATA